>RJWT010018768.1:0-18710 GCA_004365215.1 Cuniculus paca
TCATCTCAGCATGCAAGAATAAAGGCAATAATACACGTCCATTTCCATTGTAGCGTCAGTGTCCCAATTCAAACAATTGTTTTGACATGTGTTATACTTAAGACCAACGTATTTTCTAAGTTCTTTTTTTGTTTCTTTCTCTGTTTCTCTCTCCATCTCTCTCCCTCCTCTCCTCCTTCCTCTCTCTTTCTTTTCTTCTTTTATTCTTTCTTGTCCTGCGCACTACCACTGAGCTATACTCCCAGCCTTGTTCCTGCTTTGGAAGATAATCTTGTGATCAGAGATGGAAAGTACTGCGATAAAGGAAAGTTTGTTTAGAGCTTAAACCTCAAGAAGTGGATCGTCTTGGTAACCACTGGCCAACAACAACTTTCCTTGTCCCTGTCATCCAGTGTATTTCTGCTCCTTTCTGCAAGATCTCACCTTGTCCTCCTCTCTATTCTTACTGCTGCCTCTTCTGTCAGACTTCAAGCCCTTCCATCCCAGTGGCTCTGTGCTTATAGTGCCTCAGTCCGGGTTTTGTCTCTTCCATCAGTTTATCCTGCTAAATCACTGTGGAGCACAAACTTGGTTTTGATTTATTACAACTTGAGGTAGCTTCTTTTCTGGACTCTTTGTCTTGTTTTTCCAAGTCTTCTATGATTTCTTCCCAAATTCATCTTTATAAAAGTATTTTCTCCACTTCCTTTATATTTATTTCATTCAGCAAAACAAAAATGTTCATGCTTTTCCCAGGTTTTCTGATTCTCTGCTCTCCCCAGAACCTGAAATGTCCATTTCTCGCCATCAGAGAAGACTCTGCCTTCAAAGTTGGGCCATTCAGTGAGGCTTCTTCAGTTTCTCTCATGCCCCACTAAAATGAGTGCAAACTTCATTCTTTGGACAATGATAGTAATTTCAACAGGGTAGAAGACACAAAAATTAGCTACTAAGGTAACTCTAATAGAAATGGTGGGCCAAGTGTGATCTAAATAAAGGCTAAGCACGGTCGAAGTGTTGGATACGTTTTTGATTCTATACTCTAAAACAGAATGTGAGAATGCAATCAAATTGTAGGAGTATTACAATGTTATGCTTTACAGCTAAGTTTTTTCAGTTCTACTCTAGTGTAGCCATAGGCAGAGAGAGGGCAATTCTGTAACTCAGGAATGCTTGTAACTCAGCAACTTTAAGTGTGATGAAGTGAACCTAGTGCATAATTAATACCACATTTAGGTGTATATTAATTCAGAGGTATAGAAGATATGTTTGAAAAATACAGTGTATGCTTAAAGTTAAAAAAGTATTACATTAAAAGAATTAATTCGAGACATCGACCTTTCATTGTCATTTTGACTTTGGGGAAGAGTCAGAGTATGCGCAATGGCAGATCCATGAATAAGGTGGATGAGGACAAACCATAATGTTTTTGTGTGACAGAAATGCTCATATTTTGAACAGATTCAGAAAATCCGGGTTGCCAAGGAAAGGTACTCATAAAAGAGGACTTACAGAAGTGCTGCAGAAAGTGGCGAGAATGTCAAGATATGTGAGTCTGAAGCAAGGGGGATATTTTGAGGGGAACTAATAACAACACATTTTTCACTGTAAATTTTTATAGATTTTTAATATTCACCATATATTTTGATTATACTTTGTATACTAACTCCAAGATGAAAATGACAAGTGACAATTTGAGTTAATTAGGAGAGCATGTGCTTTTAACTTATTTCTAAAATAAGAATAGTTTTTTTTTTAACTTTTCTTGCCTGTCTCCCTTTGTGATTTATGGTACATGCTTACAAATAGCTTAATGGAAGGAAGTTAGCAATGTCATTCTGACCCCCAGCCAGGAGTCCCTTCTTTAACAATAACTATCAAATACTGGGATCCAATTTTGAAATGCCTACAATTAGCTTTTGCAGTTTATTTCTAATTATGAAAAATTAGAAGTCAATTATATAGCCAAAAGTAGCAGATTGATTATATGCATATAACCAATCCATAGTGAAGTAACGTATGGACATTCAAATGCTGTGAAGCCTATAATAATATTAAAATTTTTTAATGTAGTGGTCAGGAAAGATGAAACGCAAACATGTATGGGGATCTAATTTTCTATGTATCTGGATCATGAACTTGTCAGGTTGGTAGGTTTGAAAGTTATTTTTTTTTCTTTAAAATTTTTTGTATGAAAAAAATCATTTTTACGTTATAACATTGTATAGCTGTATTGTTCTCAGGTACATGGTGAGAGCTGGACAGGAGGAGACTTTCTTCTTCGCTAACCCCAGAAAGGCAGCTGGAAGACTTTCCTCTAGTCTAGGGAAGAGCATCCAATGCTCTTGCAAGCAAGAAGCCGGAGATGGGCAAAATTAGGAACAGCCCCAATTCCAAGTGGGGAAACTGGTCCAAACAAATTTAGGAGATGATCTAACGTATTAGCACACAGACAGAGCCACGCAGTGTAGCTTTCTTCACTATTGATCACATACCTGAGTACGGTGACCCTCATGGGTTGATTATCTTAGAAGGGCAAAGAAAACTAGCAGACAGGATTTTCAAATGCTTGCTTGTCTTTGAAAAACTATGAATTATGGGAGAATTATTGGAAATTTAGGGACAAGGAATCATGTTGTACTTGTCAAAATATTTTGAAGGTGAATTTCTGAAACACTTGAAACACCTGATAGTCCGTGAATTACATGTCAAGCCTCAATAAAACTTTAGCAGACATTTATAATTAAATATTTTTATCATTCTTCATTAAAGCTTGATGGAACTCTAAAGCATGAGACTGGGAAGGAAGCAACTGCAGACAGAAACAGAGCTCTTAGGCTTCTCACTGGTTCACTAAGAGTGGCTCAGGTCACATGACTTCCTTCTCAGGTGCGTGTATAGTAGCAGAGGGATGCTATCAACATTAACTGAGATATAGAGATGCTGCTAGGGATCTTGCTAAAGTTCAGAGATTTTGACCCGGTCGGCTTGGGCCTGAGACTGTTCTCCCAAGAGACTTCCTGGAGATGCTGTTCCTGCTCCATGAACCACATTTTGGCTTATGAAGATTTTAGACCATGGGTTAAAATAGAACTTGTTAAAAATAAGATTCTAGCGAGTCTGTGTTCAAAGCTGTTTCTCCTCCTTTTTTTTTTTTTTTTCTTCTTCTTCATATCCTGGGGATTGATCCCAGTGTCTTCGGGCAAAGCTACTTACTTGCTCTTTTTGTATTTTCTATTTTGAGATGCAGTTTTGCTAAGTTGCTTTAGACTAGGCTCAAACTGACAACACTTCTGTGTCAGCCTTAGAGTGTGTGGGGGTCACAGGCCTGCACCACGACACCTGGCTTGTCCAAAGCTCCTGAGCAAACCGCAAGACTAGTTTTTCAAGCATTCAAGGTAATTCTGTGACAGAATCTCATAAGAAACTACAACACTAGAAATTGTGCAACCTCCTATGATATTGTTCTTCCAGTTAGTTTTTGCAGACGGTTCTATTTGTAAGGGGTGGACATTTTCTCAATCTTTTATAAAATGAATTACTTCTACCTCTGTATAACTGATTTTACCTTGCATGAAACTGTGAATTTCATTTTCTGTTCTTACCCCCAGGGTATCCACATCCTTCTCTTCACCTGTATACTTATAACATATCCTTAGTAGACTTTGTGTGCCTGGTTACTTTTTTTTTTAGGTATATAATTGCATTTACTAACATCTTCTATAATTTCTATTTCTAACATTATGTCACTTCCAAGATAAAGGAATTTTTAGTTTCTAAAAATTGTTACTGTTACATGTTTGTAGTATATAATGGTTGCATTCTTACTGTGGGAGTTGGTCCATGGACTAATTCATCTTAATTCTTTTTCTTTTCAACCCCTTTCTCTCTCCTCCCTTCTACTTCCTGGTTACTTCAGTTTTGAATGGGATTCAGTGTAGGTTTGTTGTTTTTATTTTTTTTTATTGTTAACTTGTTTTTTATACCTGAATTACAGTTCTCATTTGGTCAATGGACGTGAGGATATTTTCTCTACCTACCTTTGTTGGGACCAAATAAAAAATAATTTGAATGAACGTCCAGAGACTGACCATTGTCATTCAGTCTATCTAGGTTCTAGGCTCTTCTCTGCCAATTTATGACCACAGAAAAAAATCTCCTGAGGTCTGCAACCCTCTGTGTAACACCAGTAGCAAAAGAGTTTTAGAAAGTATGAAGTGCTTAAAAAGCCTTGGGAGAGTTCTATTATTAGCAGTAGGAAAATATATCACTTTTTAATTTAGTGAAATTAATATCCAAAATTAATTGAAGAATATTTAATTAATTAATATGTCATTAACTTTCACATGGAGTCTCCCCACTAGCAGTGCGTCTCACAAATGTCTACTGGAAAGGTCCACTATGCAAGCATTCCTCACCGATAGATGAGTTTTTTTCCGGACACATGTGCTACATTTCTACCTTCTTGCATGATTCTGGCTAGAAAGGGATCACATTTTTCCACCCTTCAGTGTCCCCGAGTTATGTGCGAATTTCTCACTTCTATGTTGCGCAAGCCCATTGTGAAAGCAGAGTGCCCTTAGCACTCCGTGTGTGCCTTGCTAGAGTTGTAATTTTCTGTACCTGTTTGACTTTGGCCAGCAAAAGAAGCCAATAATTGCGTGTTGACATTGCCTGGCTTCTGGGGCCACTTTATCCCATTGGGCTGTGAAATCCGCATTCTTGTAATGCCTATCTCGCTTGTGCCATTCTTGGTCTAAATATTTGCTACAGTAAATTTCAGAGAGAAGGAATGGAGATAAGTAATTAAGAACCTAACCCATCTAGATGAAGACTTCAACTGGAAAAACTCCAGTCGACTCCATTTAAACACAAATTGTGAAGGACCCAGATTAATAAACCTTGAGCCAGAAAAAGGTAAACTGGAAATGGTAAAAGCAGCTGGCTGGTTAGGAGCATGGGCGTTGGAGCCAGGTGGACTGGACCTTATTCTTGCTCTCCTGCCTTTGTGGGTCACCTTAGGTACATGAGCTCACCTTGCATGTTCTGGTTTGCTGCTCTGGGTAAAGAGGACTAAAGAAGGCAATCAGTTATGTCACACTTTGTACTTGGCAGAAGCAGAGCTCTTCAATGCCTACAACATTTCCTGGCATACAGTAGGTGCTCAGTTAGTGTTTATTAAATAGATAAGATCCTTTCACAAAGACTAAAATTCCCTGTATCTTTTTCTAAGATCCACCAAATGTCTCTCTATACACCTTCTGTAAAAGTGCTGCTTCACTGGAATTCTTTTATTGTTCTTGCATAATTAATGGTCCCAACATTTCATTCACCAATCCCCCTACCCTCAAATCTAGTGGCACAGTTAAAAGTCTAAATACATCTGTGGACTCTCACATCTCCGAAAGTGTTTATTGCCTTGAACCAAAAAGGATGCAGCATTGTGAAGCTTCAACCAAGTTTAGTCTATTTTTTCTTTTTAGTGTTTACAAAACAAGATATTTTATGGATGTAATTTATACATTGAATAGAAAAGGACTATTCCCAATATTATCTTTATCTTCTTGACATAAATAACAACTCTAGCAATCAAAATTTACTACAATTGTAATAGATTTTGGCAGAGTTTATGTATTTTATGTGAAGCTAACGTAACACTGACTTCCAAGGATGGAGGCCAGGATTTCCAGTTTGGCTTTGTTAAGTGGAAAAAAAAATCCACTACTGTATTTGTAGTTTTTACTACATTCAAGAGATTAATTCTCATAAATAAAATTGTTTACACCAGCTTCTAATCAGAAAGTTGAGAGTATCTGTGGCAATGCAGCCACTAAAAACTTGTATACTATGAAAATATTTCAATAATTAATGCATGCTCCATCTAGAGTAATTGACAGTGAGGTCATAAACATAATGGGCCATCTGTGTTTGATTTGAACATGAAAATGCTTAAAGGGATATGCAGGTAATTCAAGCTTCTCAGGGAAGGAAGATTTGTTCCGACTTCTCCAAGTAGCAGAGCCATTTAGTACGTTTTTTACCTTTTTCCTTAAAGTCTTTTCCAGATTTTTTTCTTGAGGTCTGCACCTTTCACTGCTGCTCATTCTAATGCAACAATCCTCTACAAGCTTTCTGATATGTGTGGTACTCAGAGCCTCAGGTGATTGTACCTGGGTCTCCTAAACATTGGGATGGTGATTTGAAAGCCAAATGCCTGATGAAAAAATCTTAGTAGCTCACTCCAATGTTTTGACTTTATTCATTATCCTTGGTCTGACCTCTTTAAAAATTTATTATTGCAGTTTTTGCTCTTTTTTCAGTGAACAATTTACTAGTCCTGTTTCTGTTTGTTAACACCGTCATAGTAGCATTAGGAATCTTAGTATGGTTTTTATAACACATCTTTCTGGGCATAGAACAAAAGTGCCACATTTATGAAAGTAATATGACCACAGTAGACACCTAAGGAGGTTCTAGGATTTTCTGTAAGAAACTCAGAAAGCATTGAATATTGCTATTATGGCTTGTATCTCAATGTTCCCCCCACAATGCCTCATATGCTCATAGGTGAGCCTTTCAGAGTTGGCTGGATCTAGTACGTGACACCGTGATTAAGGGTGTGTGTCACTAAATTAGTCCACTGATTGGCATTTGCATAGTTCTGGATGTGACTGAAGCAATTCACTCAAGACAGAAGTCCCATCCTGAGTGTAAGTGGCATCACCAAAAGGCTTGTAGCCCGGATGGGGTAAAAAGGAAAGGAAGGCTGTTGCTTCCTGTCTCTGCTTCCTGTTGGCTATACCATGAGCTATTTCTCTTCTGCCATTCTGCTCTTGGAGCCAGCAAACTATGGACTGAAACTTCTACAAACTGTGAGTTGAAATCAATCTTTTCTTCTTTATCTCTGGGTGCTGGGTATCTTGTCTCAGCAACGACCAAGTCACTAGACAGCTGCCCAGAATAGTGTCATCATATCCAGATCCATAAACTCATCTATGAACACATTTTCATCTGAAACATGCTGAGTGCTTAGCATCTGCCTGGTGCTGTGTTAGACCTCAGATGCACAGGACTAAACCAGAAACACCCCTGATCTCTTGGCTGTTGTATTCTAGCAAATGCAGCTGCCTCCTTAGACTTTTTAGAGATAGCACAAACTACACAATTAGAAAACTAAATGGATTATATCCCCCTGACAAACTCTGCCCCAATGTCTGTCTCTTCCTGTGTTGTCTGTTTTGGCAAAGTCTACCAGTGACTGAGGTCTACACTACTCTATCCCATTCATCTCAGTGAACCACAAGTTCTGTCAGAGTTAGCGACCTGTCACTTGATTCCATCCTTCTCTCCACTGGTCACAGCTTTCACTCCCAGTAATTTTTCTTTTGGGCCCAGAACATTGTGACAACATCCAGTCTACTAATGTTGGGGTGATGTTTTAAACATTAAAATTCAGGGAAGATTATGTAAATTCTTTGTAGAAAACCCTTCCTGAAAATGTTCTACAATTGCCTTGGAGATGAACCCCAATCTTTTTAACATGGGTTACAAGAAAGACTTTTCCTAATACAATCTGGCCTTAACCCTACAGTGCCATTTTTTCTTGCCATGGGGTCTTATCTCCTAGTGTGAAAGACGTTAGAAATGATATTATATTCTATATATACCTTGTATACAGTCTTTTATGCTTAATAAACCATAAATCATATCCTTATCACTGGTCATACCTAGGTTTATGCACTTGAATATGAAACAATTGTTTGTCAAGAAGGCATTCTGTATGCTACAAATCAGCTAATTTTAAAAAAAATCAAATTTGGAACCAAGAATGATATATAAATACATCTAGTTAACGTGCTTAACGAGCTAATTTAAAAAAATCAAATTTGGAACCAAGAATGATATATAAATACATCTAGTTAACATGCTTTAACATATATAAATACATGTAGTTAACATGTTTAGGTAATTAGATGTTGTGCCTAGTAAACACATAAGGGAGTTGGTACCAAGTGAATTGGCTGGAAGAACTTAACTACTCAGAACACAGGGGCGGCCAAGGCCTACAGTGTGATGGGGAGTGGGAAAGAATGGGATGGAAAAAGGTACTATGAGATTGAGAGATGGGAGAGAGCTTCACCATGAGGTGAGTAGAGAAAAACTGCCACCCAGCACTACAGTGGAACCCCAGAAGCTAAAGACGGTGGAAGGATACTAGCAGCTAACAGGTAGTACTTACAACAATGGTAACACTGGCTCACAATCACACTTGCATAGCATTTACTATGTGCCAAGCAAGGCCCTCTGAACACACTACATGTATTAGCCATTTAATCCTCACCTATCCTATCTACCTCCTGTGACTATTAAAAAAGATCAAATGCATCCATATTTTTAAAGTACTTGCACAGTGATATCTAAATATTTGTTATTAAAGTCCACTTTCATGGGGGCATGGCACAGTCATGTCCTTGCCAGAGGCTACACAGTCCCTGAGGGGCAGAGGTCATGTGAAAACCTGGTTGTCTGGCACTGGAGACCACAGGACCTCTGAGATTTCTGTGGTCTAGGGGAACAGTAACGGAACTGCAGATCCTCCAGCCCTGACTTCACCTGCAGAGCAATGGGCAAGGGTGCATCTGTTTCTCTGTGAGGTGACCCTTCGAGTAGAAGAATTCAAACCTCATGTGCCAGTGGGGGGCTGTGTTGCTGTTTCCCACCTTGCTCCCCACTCCCTCCAGTTACTTTGGGGTGACTGTGTGGGAAGGATACTCCTTTAAGAGTTTTGGTGTGATCTTATTTCACAGAATAGAAACAAAATACAGACTGAGCCTGTGGGCCTGTCACCATTACTAGAAAAGGATTTAAGACCTCAGTAACCCGTGTGTGTCCAAGATCACTGAATTAAGACTCAGAGTTAAGTGTCTCCCTTCCCCATCCTTCTCCCAGTTCTTCTTTTCTTACTTGTGTCACTCAGCTGCTGAGCAACCATCCCTGTCCTTAAACTGACAACAATTATGATGATGATAAAGCTAATAACCAGAACAGAACTGCATGAAGTCTCTCCACACACAGAAATGATAATATTTGAGAAGATGGAAATGCTTGCAACTTTGGTCCAATCATTCTACATTGTACATACATATTGGGTTGTAGCACTGTACCCTATAAATACTTATACACATTATGCCAATTAAAAAAATAAAGTTAATTTAAAAGTAATGCTGTTAGAACATAGTAATGAACTCTTCTTATATGCCAGCCATATTAACGCACCATCTTATTTAATTATCACAAGCCTGTACAAAAAGAACTGTTTTTAAACTGACATGGTAGGTGAAGAAGTTGAACCTTAGAGAAGGTTCGGTTGATAAGTAGAAATGTTGGAATCAGAGCCTAGATCTATCTTTCTTAAATGCAATGCCACACATCCCTTCCTCCCCCCACTGAGCATTCAGTGGATTTGATTTATCTGATTCTTGGGAGATAAGTGGGTTGACATGCATGGCTTCCCTGAATTAAATACTTGGGTAAGTGTTGCAGAAGGAATTCCATCCATTTAGAATGTGACTTTAAGCCATGAAGATTATGAAAGGCATCAAATAAGATCACAGGATTTATTGCCAAGGCCAGCACCTGCTTAATGAGTATCTACAGTGCCCTGGACCATATGTGATAGCTGAAGAGAGAAGAGCAGTCCTATAGGATGTGAATACAGCTTGCAAGAAAGCATTTGAAAAGGAAGGCAGGACCTACTCAGGTCAACAGCAGAGTCCAAGAAAAACCTGGAGGGTGGATTCTGTGAGGATTCTGTGTGTGACTGAGTATCTAGCCCTGACTTTTTCCCTTCCATCATCTTCAAGCCATGGAGTAAAGTGAATCTGGATGGTGAGGCTTACCTTGAGGTTAAGTGACACCAGAAAGACCTAAAACATTAATAATCTCAAGAGAAAGAGATACTTTGTTTCTTCTTAAGGCCCGGAAGAAGGTGGAAGACTTCATGTGGTTGAAGGAGAAAAGTTTTGGTCTGTCTTCACCGTAATGTGGTCTGTGGAAGGATCATTGCTGCTCCAGACCTTGGTGGCTCAGGAAGAGAAGGCAAGCTCTGCACCTGGTCAGTAGCATCTCTCCCACTTTCCCAGAGCCTCAGAAGATAGTTATGGGTGTGTAAACTTCCACGTCTTCCACCATCTCTGAGTTTCCCCAAGTCCAACACCAAAAACACCTGATTAGCACAAGGACATAGAGAGACCTTCAAGAAAGGCCCATTACTCTAATGGAATTTAGGAACCAGGGGAGAGAGATCTAAATGTGTGGGAAATGACTCATTGAGGTGGAGATAAAGGGATGGACATGAAAATGGTGAACATCCTCAAAGACATACCACTGGAACACCAAGAGGCAATTTTGCATCCTAAAATAATGATTTCTAAGGTAAAATATCCCTTTAGTGAGTCAGAAAAAAAGCATTATTTCAGCTGGCAATTGAATTAGAGATCAAGAAGGTTAATGGAAGCAGAACATGCCATGAAGAGAAAAAAACAGGAGTACAATAAGAGAGTTAGAGCACAGATCTAGGAAACATCTTTATGAAAAAGTAAAACAAAATATCATAACAAAATAATTAAAGAATAACAACAGTTAATACATGGTGTATTCAAGGTGTAATATGTAGTCTTTAAAGTAATTACACAGATACAAAATGGAGTCTCTCATACAAAGAAGAAAGAAGCAGATATTAGCACAAAACTTTTTTTTCAGTGAACTAAGAGAAACTAGGAAATTTCACATGCAAATAATGAGGGATCCAGACAGAAAAAGGAAAAAAGGTTGAAAAGCACATTCTCCTGAACTGAAGAGGTTGTTAGCTTTCTGATTCCAAGAACTGAGTCTAAGAAAGAATTAACAGGAAGTCTAGAAAGATGGTAGAACAGTAAACAGCAGAGTAAACAGTCTCTCTGAGAGAAACAGTTCAGATGCTGGAATACAACATCATGGAGAGGACAAGAAGGAAAGAAGTGGGTCCCCTGGACCCAGGGAGAATCTAAAATATGAGTTGAAGCCCACAGAGAGAATAAAAAGAAGAATTTACATGAAGAAGAAGATGGTGGCTGGTGGCTCCTTAGCCTGGAGCCAGACTCACCCTGCCAGAAGAGCTGTTGAGCCTGGGGAAGTGCAGTCGTGTTCACATTCGACCCCAGAGGTCTCAGAAGAGAGGTGCAGTGGTGGAAAAGAGTGGCAGATGAGGAGATCTGTGCTGGCTGGTGGTGAGTGCAGGGGACTCCATCCCCCTTACAGGAGAGCAATTGACCAAGAACCATTTTGAAGTCCAGCAGGATAAGCCCAGGGCCAGGACTGCTGCTGGCTTCTTCCAGGAGTTCCAGGTTGTGGGCAGACCCAAGGAAGTTGCTTGGACCAAGTTCCACTCCCCTGTGCGTTCCAGACAACATCATGTAGGTTTCCAATAAGCTTAGATCTGCAGGCCCTGGCCACTTCTGCTCAGTGCAAACCACAGTACCCAGCTCAGTGCAGAAGCATGGGAGCCCACCATCAGATATCCATAGCCAGCACTGGCTAGAAAAACCAAATAGCCTTCCAGCAGCTCCAGGTTGCAGGCGGACCCACATAAGTTGTTTGGACTGAGTTCCACTCCTGTGTGCATTCCAGACAACATCACTTAGGTTCCTAACCAGCTTAGATCCACAGGCTGTGGCCAGCTCTGCTCCTGTGCAAACTCCGGGTGCCCTTGTGGGCTGGTACCCAGCTCAGCACAGAGGCACAGGTGCCCACTGTCAGATGCCCATAGCCAGCATTGGCCAGAAAAGTTGAATAGTCTTGCTTTGGAGAATTTTTGGCCAGTGCCGGAGGTGCCTGGGACCACACTACCCATGTGTGTGGAAGAAATCAGGACTATGCCAAGACGAAGAGGGAGAGGGCAATCTCTGGCATCCAACCCAAGCAGTGCAAGTCCAGGAGAGGTAAACACAGAGGAGATTGAGACTCACACACCTGAAATGTCTGAAGTGATGGTCAACTGAAGTAAAGAAACAACTTCGAGAAGCTATAAGAGAAATTAGAACAGAAATTCTATCCCAGGTAAAAGAAGAAAGGAAGAACAATAAAAGTATTACTAAGCATCTCTAAAGAAGACCCAGATAAAAAAATAGAGGAGCATAGGAAAATGATAAGAGAGATTTAGAATGCATGAAACAGATTCCAAGAGATATCCAATAAATTGAAAACTCCATTGAAAGGTGGCAAAACCACTTGAAAGAAACTGAAGACAGACTTTCAAACCTTGAAGACAGGTTTGCAGCTTGTGATCATGAAAGGAAAGATCTCTTAAAAATAACAAGGAATCAGGAAGTAATAATTCAATGGCTGCAAGACAATTCAAAGAAACAACTTAAGAATTAAAAATGTGAGTGAAGAAGCAGGGGTCAAGACAAATTATATCAGGACCCTATTTACAGAAATAATTTCTGAGAACTTCCCAAGCATGGAAAAAGAAAGTGACATCCAAATAAGTGAGGCATATAGAACTCCAGCTAGCCATAACCAAAACAAATCTACACCCAGACGTATAATAATCAAGATCCCAGAAATTCAACTCAAGAACAGAATATTAAAAGCTGTTAGAGAAAAGAAACAGATCACCTATAAAGGAAAACCCATGAGAATCACAGCAGACTTCTCAACACAAACCATCAAGTCAAGAAGAGGCTAGAGTGAAGTATTGCAAGTCCTGAAAGAAAACAACTTCCAACCCAGACTGATGTACCCTGCAAAACTTTCTTTCAAAATTAATGGAGAAACAAGATACTTCCATGACAAAGAACAACTCAAGGAATTCATGACCACTAAGCCATCCCTACAAAGAATACTAAAGAACATTCTAGAGAGAGATAAAAAAGACCATGGTTTCAGGAACAATGGCAGAGGGGGACCATCAAGTGGGACCAGTCAATTGAGTTGAGAGGAAAAATAGGGAGCCAATGGCAGGAAAATAGAATGGCAAGACAATGCAGTGCAAGAGGGCCTCAATGCACCAACAGAAAGAAACACAGGCAGAGTGGATTAGGAGATAGGATCCATCAGTATGCTCCATACAAGAAACACATTGAACTAGAAAGAAAATTCATAGACTGAAAGTCAAAGGAGAGAGAACAATGCCCTATGTGACAGGGAGCCAGAAAAACAAAAAAGTAGGGGTAACTTACCCATCAACTGCAGAATGGATAAGAAAGACATGGCATTTTATGTGGTGGAAACCTACTCAGCTATAAAGGAAGATAACCTCAAGGTTCTTGTAGGTGGATGGAGGCAACTTGAGATCATGCTTATGGATGAAATGGTTCAGAGTCACATGGGTGAATTTTGTGTAGTCTCCCTAGTATAACAAACTAAAGGAGTTAGTGGGATCCAAAATGCACAATACATATTGGGAAAGTCAAAGGGGAGGAATTATCTAAAAAGGGCAGGAAGTGATCACTGTTAGTCTATTATCATGATTTGAAACTCATATTGTCTTCATTGTTCTGATTAGTTTGTTTTATTCTGTTTTTTCTGATTTTATTATACTTGATGGCATGGACAGTTATTTTAAAGATAACAAAATATATAATTGCAGCCATCAAGGATGTCCAATTATCTTGTTTAGAAACTCTGTATTGCTTTCATTGTTTTGTTTTGATTGATTTTACTCTATTCTGTGTTGTTTGATTGTAATATGTCTGAAAGTGTAGGCAACTATTCTGAGGATAACAGGAAGCATTATGGTAGTCACTGCTGTTTTACTAGTATCTTGAACCGCTGTATTGCTTACATTGTTCTGCTTTTATTTTTGTTGTTGTTGTTGTTTTTGGTTTTATTTTGTTTGATTTTATTTATCCCTGATAAATATATATTGCAGATAACAAGAAGCATTATGGTAGCCATTATTGATTGCTTTTTACCCTGTTTAGAAGTCATGTACCATGTTCATTGTTTTGTAGTGATTGACTCTACTCTGTTTTATTGTGTTTGGTTGTATTCTTTTCAAAATAAAAAAAAGAATTAATATACATAAAAAAATTAACAAATCCAAATACAACCACAATGCTGGACGTCTCATTAATCTCCTGACTGTTCAGCATAGCTGATGGTTTGGAACTTTTCTTGGTCCCCTCTCTAGTACTGCAGGATGATAATCCTCCACTTGCTGCAGCCCATCTCTGATGGCTCCTTGATGTAAGATACAGAGAACAAGTCCTCCTGTCCCAACTTGCTAATTCAAACTCAGCTCCTGCAAGATCAACTGTGGCCTCCTTTAAGGCCACATTATAGGTCACCTCATCCCTTTGCCCTGTCCTTTAGGTATCCTACAAACTATGTATAATCCATGGTGCTCAATGGGTTTTTATACTCTGATTTCTTACAGTACAGAGATTGCAGGGTAGAGGTAAGAAAAGAGGGTAGATATTGGAGGAGAGAATCATTTGTTGTGAAGCAAAGACATTAGTTATTTGTTTTATTTAATTCCTATCCTGCTTCTTCATCCCTCCTAGGCACAGTTCCCAAGAGAACTTGGTACCATTCTTGCCCGCAAATCCCATTTTGGAGTTCCCAGGGTGGCCTGACCTAAAATTCTATACGTGGAACAAAGCAAAACAAAACAAAACAGCAACAAAAAAGTCCAGCCTTCAAAAACTAAACCAAAGCACAGAATTCTTTCTCCCCAAACTCCTAAATCTAATGAAATTTTTCTGATAGAGACTTTGGGCTAAGCATACAATAAAATTAGGCTCACACTAGTTCACAATTTTGAAAGCTAAAAGAGTGAAATTAAGTGCATAGAGCCACTGTCTACTGAAAGGTAAAGATGATGAAATACAATCTATTGTGAGAAGTCCTGAGATCCAAGAAATCCTTGATCAGTAAAATAGAATTGATTTGGTCCAAGAGAAAAATCAATTTGGGATGAAGAATTCAGTGTACACTATTCAGATAGTTGTCTGATAGAAACACTACAGAAAATCCTCTAACCACATACCAGTTAAGTTAAAAGAGGATCTCAAGACCAAAAGGGGTGGAAACAAGGCATCATGCAGTGATACTGGCAAGAATTTGTACTTTCATGATAAGTATCAATTATTGGAACAGAAGAAATGAAAAGATGATATGTTGTAGTTAAGAGACATCAAGTAAGAGCTGAAGGTTGTATAAAAGCAGACATTATGATAGGAAAGAAATCATCATTAATAATGACACTATCAGGAGATAAAATTAACTTCAGTAGTTATGGACAAAATCAAGCAGAAATACTTTTCAAATTACCAAGAAGTGTAAAAGAACAAAGATAGAAACTTAATTTGGTTACCAAATAATAGAAAAACAGATCGAAAAGAAATGATAGCAAAATGCAAACACTAGAAATTAAATATAAAATGCAGGAATTAAATCAGTTTTACAAGAAATATGAATGGGTATAGTTCCTTATCAAATGATTAAGTTAACAAAATCAAGATTTCCAGTTAAAGAGTCAACTTTGACTTAGAAAAGTCAACATTTATTATTAAAAAATAAGAATTGAAAATAAAATTTAAAATACACAAAATAAAATCAACAATAGCAAAATAAAACATAATGTAGAGGGAAGATATTAATACAGAGCTAAAAGAAAAAATAAAGAAATTACATAAAATGAAAACAATTTCTTCAAAAATATTGGTGAGTATCTGGATCTCATCTTATCAAGTCTGATTGTGGAGAAAGAGAAAGTTAAAGAAATACAACATTATAAAGGAGATATAAACATACATTAGTGAAAATTAAAAAACTAACTGGTAAGTGTTACCATATAGATACCAATCTGATGAATTAAGTGTACTCTATGGTGTTCACACAATAAGGAAATCAATTTACAATGCCTTTCTCAGCACCATTGCTACAATTAATTGATAAAACAATGTAGCCAATGAAATCTATCCATGTATGGAAAGCCTAGACACTACTACTAGACAGGATCTATTACCAGAATGCAAGAATGTATCGTAATCTTTACAATTTTTTACAAATTAACTCATACAAACTACATATAATCTATGGTGCTCAGTGGGTTTTTATACTCTGATTTCTTACAACATAGAGATTGTAAGGTATGGGTAAGAGAAGAGGTCAGACATTGGAGGAGAAAGAGAGTCATTTGTTGTTAGGCAAAGATATTAGTTATTTGTGTTTATTTGTTCAATTTCTAGCATGAAAGTTGAAGAGAGGCATGAGAAATAGGAAATATCATGTTCCAGACTCCTGACTAAGTGCTCAGAATACAATGACACTTAAAGGCTTCATCAGGTCTGGATGAATGTGCAGAGCACCCCTCCCCCTCCGCCACACATGTGTATCTATGGAGTACCTTCCAGAAACATTCACTGATTAAAGAAAAAATCCAACATATTTTAAAGGAAGTTAGGAAGGCTTGTGCATATAAATGTATTACTGAAACTGGTTGCAAATAGAAGACGATGTAGAGGTGGGGAGGGGATGTGTGGATGGGAGGACTTGGAAAGGAAGGGAGATAAAGAGGAAGTAAAAAGGATCAAGACGCCATATGCATATGCACCAGTTCCCCATCATCATGAAGAAAAATGCATTTATTGTGCATTATTGTGCCTCAAAACATAACTGGTAAAAAGGGAAAAATAAACACTTCAAAAACTGACAGAATTTATTTAAGAGACAAGCAATTTGGCAAGTTAAACTGGTATGTGAGGTCGGAGACCTTGCCAGTGTTTCATAATCTCATCAGAATGGTTTTGCTGGTTGTACTTGCAGAGACACAAATATAGGTGCCCATCTGCCTCTCTTGGGCTCTCTGCACAGGTCGCATGTCTGCCGCTAGGAGTGTCTCTTGAGTGGAGAGTCTCACGACCTCACAATGCCAGACTAGACCCTCTTTTCTCCTCAACACAGTGACTGCTTTCCAGGAGGGCGGAGACCTTCGAACATATTTTGGTCATAAAACAGCTTCTCATTATCCTTGGAGGATGCTTCCTGCTTCATTTCCCTCTGGCATAGCCTGGGAATGGCTCACAAGGTCTCCTTCTTCTGTTTGCCTTGAGAAAGGAGATGTCCAGGTAAGGTTATGGGACTCGAGAGCTGACGCCTTGCTACAGAAAGGAGAGTCACCTTTCCCATCATTCAGACAAGCAGCTGAGCAGAAGTCTGGCTGAAAGACGTTGTTAAGGAAAATTAAAGCAAACGCTGGACACCTCAGATACAAGACTTTGTTACTTAACAAGTTGGAGTAATAACTATTAGGTCAGTGACTGTAAGTCTATCCTATAAACAAAGATTATAAGATTTAAAGAGGGGCTCTGCCTCACCGCAGTGATGTCAGCAGCCAGCAGTGACAGCTGCCCCATCTTTGGGCTGCATCACTTAAAGCGACAGTATCCAGCCTTCCATTCTGCATCTATCATGAAGACACATTGATTTCCTTTCTGGAGAAACACATATTTCTTTTCTCCCACTAAAAAGATAAATCTGACAGATTTTAATCAAATGTAGTTGTTCAAAGTACAGAAATGCCACATATGGAAACAAAATACAATGGCTTCTAAAGGAACCGGGGCTTTGTGGCCAAATTCCTTTGCAAAAGACACTTGGATTAGTGCATACAGGTACACACACATGTGTACACACATGAACACAAACCCAGGCAGCAATCAGGCCTAAGCATTGCTTCTTTGAATATTTCTCAAGATGCTGTATTTGTTTGTAGTGACATCAGCAAATGTTGCTTTAGTTAAAATTTCCACCACAAACTGGTCTCTTGAGATACTTTGTTTCATGTAAGATCCTGTAATACTGGGCCATAGTCTTTAAAAAATGGGTTTTCCTTCTGATGAAGCATCCTGTGAGAGATAATACAGAAAGAGGAACACTTGTCACTTCTCTTATTGACCAGGCCTTGGCACTGCTTTTGTTTAGTCCTTGATTATGATTTGGCTGAAAGTTAGGGAGCATTGATGTCCCTTCATGTAGAGATTCTGAGTAGCTATCATTATTCTTTTCAACATGAATGAGGAGAGCCAAGATGTTTTTCTTCTGAATTTAGATAGATATCTATACTGATTTTCTGTAAGATGATATTAAAAAATCTGTGAGGAGACTTAAAATTCACAAGGCTTGATGCTTGTTACATCTCATTCATTGATCAGTTGAGTTCCTCTCATTATAGGTTGAGCATGAGCTGATTTTTAATGGTGCATTTTGAAATATTTGAGTCCCTTGCATGTTTTGTCTTCTCCTCTAAGTGTAGATATGACTGATTGCATTTTCACTACAATAAAGAGAGTGGATGCCTCTTATTCACACCTAGTGGCAATTTCCTGCCCACATATCACATATCTAGTCATAAAATATCTTATTTCAGCTAATTTTGAAAATGAAATCCATGTCATGAATTTTCAGTGTAAAAATACTGTTTTGCTTAACCATCAGTCCTTATAGTTCAATAGTTCATCTATTAGTAAGATTTTTTTTCATTTTATCCTTGTAATATATATTATACTACGATATATAATTCAAAAAGAATTTCATATTGGAAAGAAAAGTATTGGAAGGAAATTTATCTTAATATATACATAGTGTTTTATTATATATGCATAGACAATTCATTTTAATGGGCAAGAAACAATTAATTCACTGCCTTTTAGAATGTGAGCTTTAGTCATGTATGGTGGCACAGA
>RJWT010018769.1:0-18701 GCA_004365215.1 Cuniculus paca
GCACGCGCTTGTGCACCCGCAGGGCGACGGGAAAGCCTGGCGGAGCTTTATCCGTAGCAAAATTCAAGAGCGCCCAATCCTGGGAGGTTAACAGCATGTGCTAGCCAGTAGGCCGGGACCGCTTCTTAGCCAGCTTCCCCTCGCAAGACCGACTCTGCCTTCCCCTTTGGGTTCAGACTGACGGAGCGGTGCTAGCAGGAGTGGAAGATCACCTGTGGGGAACCCCTAAAGGAACAGCAAGGTTCCAAGGCGCCCGCTAAAAGGAACAGCGTGACTCATTCAGAGGTCCTAGAAGGAAGACTTTCTCCATTTACTGACTTCTAGGGCCTCGAGGGAGCTTGACTTGGGTGGGGAGAGAAACCCCTGGAGCGGTGGCCGGCCTCTCAGAGGTGCCAAGCAAGCGCCCGCCTGTATTCCTGGAGAGGACCAGCCCAGCTTCCTCTCCTACCACACCACTTCCCTGTTTCTCAGTGTCCCCTGTGCCTGGACCTAGTGGCCGGGACTGGCTTGGGAGGATCAGGTGGATTGGACTTGCTTTTGGCTTGACACTAAAACGCGTTCATTTGCAGCACGCCTTAATTTCCGATGCTGAGCTGACTGTCAAACATGCATGCTCTTTTCAGAATCCATTTCGTCTGACTACTAAGCAAACCACCCACCTACAACCACGGGACACTGGAAGCCCGCTTGCTTCGGGTGACAGAGGCCACAAGTCACCAGCTCTCGACCTCAGCTTTTCCCGACGGGTTTATAGCTAATGACTTTTCACACTGCCACAGCAGCCGCGGCCCGATCCGGTGACCCTTCCTGCTCCCCAGAAAATTCCCTGTCTCTGGAAGCTGGGGACGCCCCCTGGAAGTTCGCCGTGCTTTCCTCCCTCAGGTTTTCCTCCGTTTCCCCTCCCCCTGCCTGCAACGCCCCCGCGCCTCTTCCCCCGGGGATTTGCGGCGCTTCCCGGGCCCTCTCCGCGAGCCGGTGGGAACCCGGGCGGGAGCACGTCCGGCCGGGAGGCGCGAAGGCTGCGCGGCTCTGCGCCCCGGCGGGGTGTCGCCTGACGCTCCGGGTCTGAGAGGCGCGGTCGCTCCCGCCACTGCAGCGAGGGCCGGGCTCTCGGCCGCGCGCCCGCCGCCACCGCCTCCATGCTGCGGCGCCGAGCGCAGGGCTTCCCGGCCGGGCGGCCGCCGCTGCCAGCACGCGCCGCGGAGGGGAGCCGGTCTCCCGGGCCTGCTCGGGGCGCCGTGGCCGGCAGGGACCCCCGCCGCCTGCCCTGCGCCTGAGCTGCGGATTCGCTCCGGCGCCACGGCCGCGGGCGGGGTGGCGGGCGCTGTGTGCAGCGGCGCGCAGGGAGGCGGGGAGCGTGTGCAGAGCTCCCCGAACCGAGCACCGTGTGTGCGTGCACGCGTGTGTGCGTGTGTTTGCGCGTATTTTTCTTCTTCTCTGGAGGACGTGGATGGCTTCGCAGCTGGCTGCTCCCCTAGGATTTTTGACTTTGGGGAGATCTGGGCTGTGAGCACAATCCACCCATATAATCCATTTTGCACGGTCGGCTGTATCAGGAAAAAAAAGCGCAACTGGCCGGGGGTGGGGCAGACCCAGGAAACCATCTGGAAATACACAGACACCGGAGACGCGAAGAAATGAAAGACCCGAGAAGACTTTCATAACCTCCCTGCTGGCCCTCCCATTTTCTGGCAAGATCCTGGATGTTTTCTGTCTTTTCAAGTTATTTGACATCTCTGTAGTGTTGTGTGAACCGCTTCCCAGCTAGCTGCGTGTGTGCCTGTGTGTTTGTGCGCGCGTGTGTGCGCGCGCGCCTATCTGATGCATTTGACTGTCTTTTATCCAACTGCCCAGAAGCAAATGTGTTAACTCGGCGATGCCCCTCCGTGCCCGGCTTCTCCCAGAGCGCCGAGGACGCCCAGACGCATTTTCCTGGCCGGATTTGGAGCGTCTGCTGGGCTGTGGACCCAGGCGCATAGATCACTTTACCCAGAGGCTCGGAAAGCGGCAACGTTAACCAGCTCCCAGGTACATCGCAAGGTCAAGAGAGGGTCTTGCAGCCTTCTTGCAGCTGTGCATGTAGACTTTCCGGGCTTGGTCAGAAGGAGATGCATGTTTGGATCCACAGCGTTTGAAGCTAAAAGTTGAGCCCTTCGAGCTGGTTTATTGTACAAACAAGGTAATGAAGATCGCTTTTAAAACTGCTTAACAAAATCTCCGACTCTTTCACAGCCCTTTGGCGGCTCCCTCCTTCCCATGAAAATGTCACCAGCTCTTGAATTACAAGGATTTAGGTTGGAGGAGAACTCGAAGGAAACGTGATCAAAGGGCTATTCGAAAAGGAGAAGGCTCTCTTGGCTGCCCGAGGTCTGGTGGGCTTCGAAGCCAATCTGGAGAAGGACCGGTGCCCTCTTCGCTTCTCCCTCCCCGTGCCGGGTTGGGTGTGCGTGTGTGAGTGTGAGTGAGCGCGCCTGGATCCCAGTGTGTGTGTGTGTGTGTGTGTGTGTGTGTGTGTGCGTGTGCGCGCGCGCGCGCCCGGTCGCCCTGCCTCTGCCCGCTCCCCGGGCGCAGAGCTGTGGGTTTCATGGGGCGATCAGTGCGGATCCCCCACCCAGCGCGACCTGAGGGCAACGGCGGCAGTGGCAGGAGCCACTTCTCCTACTCCCTAGGATGCGGGTGCTGAGCTATGGCAAAGGGCAGCGAAGTGACGAGAGAGACCCGCGTAGGACAGTGAAAGCCACCTGGAGCCACCTTGCCGGGATTGTACCTGCGGGCAGAAAGTCCTCCTACGATCGTCTTTCCCCCTAGGGGCACCAGGTAACCAGCAGACGACTACTTGCCTCACCCAGTTTTCTTCTGGTCTTGTTTCTAGTGTCTTATCTGCATTGCAGGCTACTTTACTTATTAATGTTTTGAAAATCATTAGGAAGGGCTGGGTATCCAAGGGCGCCTGCTCTGTGATGTGGTAATACCATTTCTAGGAGATGGAATATAAATCTCTACCTGAGCACTTAATCTAGCAGTGAAAGCTAAGGGGCTATGGATATGCTCCACCCTAAGGATATTTTTTGAGAGCTAGGCTTGCTGCACCTGTCTGAAGATACCAGAGATGAAAATTGCCTGTTTCCTTCAGGCTGTGGCTGCCACGGACCATTTGGTATCAAGCCCTCCCCAGATTGTGGAGTAGGCGATGGTGTTTGGTTTCCACACATCATTTCAGCCAAAGATATTTTTTGACCCTTCTCTACCTCTAATGCCAGTTTTCTTTCCCCCCTCCCTTTCCTTGTTGTGCACAAGCTTGCCAGATTCTTTCAATAGTTGTAAATTGCACATCCTGGGACTTTGATCCGAAATGGAGTTTGCTGGGAACTTGCTTTGCCTGGAAAGGAATTCATTGTCACGGGTGTGCGTTGAGATAACGCTGTTTAACTGCCGGCTTTGCTTTTATGTAGCAGAATAAATCCTTGGAAGAAGTCATTTTTGTATGGAGAATGAGACTAAAACCCAGCCACTACCATCGCCAGCTGTATTTTCTCAGTTGTGAAGAGGGGTTGTGTCCGCGTGCGTGTTTCTGTCTAATAGGCTATTTTGAATGTTCTTTCCAGTGCCTTGATTTACAAACAGCAGGTTGGATTTGCTACTGCTTAATTAACATATTGGGTCCGCTCTGGTAAAATGGAGATTCCCATGGTTGGATGAGGCGTCACGAATTTAGTTAACTTCCAAAGCCCCTTATCCTTGTACCCTACAGTCTTTCGTTCCCTTTCCCCATCGTCTCTCCCTCCTCCGACCCCTTCTTGAGGGGTTGAGAATTAGCAAGATAAAGCACTTCTAAAGGAGTCCCATCACTGTTTCATTTGCTAGTGAAGACGCTGTGCACAATTCAGCCAAGGTGGGCCCGTCTGTCTCCCGCCTTGGGGGTGCTGCCTGCTAGGTGCTCGGAGGAGCTTTGGCACGGCGGACCCGGTGGCGCCAGGCTGCTGGAGGCAGTGGCCTGGGCTGCGGTGGGGGTTTCTGTGTGCTAACGCCGCTTAGAAAGTGAAGGGCGCTGCCTGAATTTCTCTGCTAACTGCGTTTCTATAGATATCCATATGATGGCATTTGGAGACTACGAGCTGGCCGATAGCTGCTCTAGTTGTCCCTGCGCGCTGACGTCCCCAACTCCTCCTCTGGAGTCTGGGGCTCGGCTGCTGCTGCAGCCCTCGCAGGCTGGTGGTGCTACAAGGCCGCGTTTGCCACGGGCTTTGGGGGCTGGGCTCTGCCATTGCAGCTGCCAGGTCGGCTTTAACACTTTCTTGGGGCGGGGCGGGAGAGCTCAGCGGGCTCCCCAGCAGACAGCAGCTCGTCTGGGCCAAGGGGGCCGCCTGGATAGGAGCAGGGAGGAGGGCAGAGGCGCGAAGGGCGGTGGTGTCTAAATGCCTACGCCTGCAAAACCTCTCTCTCTCCTTCTCTCTCTCTCCCTGCCTCCCTCCCTCCTTCCGTCCCTTCCTTCTTACATGAATATTGAAGAACGTGGAGTGAAAGAAAGCCGGTTCCAAATATTCCTTGCTGTTCAAGTATGGGATGCTTTATCAGGATTAAAAAAACAGAAGCTACGCGTACATTTTCTAGATTTCCGTTTGTTCTTTCTCCTCTCCCCTCCTGCTTCTCTGGATTTGATCAGGTCGTGTTACATCCTTCTTCTGCCTTCAGTTGGAACTCTACTGTAAAATCAACGAATGTATCCTCACCATTCAGTAGACATGAATGAGGCGAGGGCCACTCTTGAGACAGGCTTGGCATGGCATGTGACTTGGAACTCTGAGGAAGGATGCAAAAGGAAATGTGGCGTTAATAGGAAAGCAGGTCCACGCTCTATTCTCTGAGGACTAGGAGAAAAAACAAACAAACAAACAAACAACAAAAACTAGCATGACCTGCATGGAAACAAGTGTAGATAACCAAAGTAAACTAGTAAAAACTAGGGGGTTGGTGGGAATTAAGTGATAATTTTTTTCTTCTGTTTCTTTTCCTTCCTTTTCTTTTATTATTTTGGTGACTTTAATGGTAATTCTCCCTCCAGAAAATCCTAGATAGGAATTTTGTGTGCTAAGCATTTGACAAGGATGTGTCTTTGTCCCTTAAATTTACCCAAAGCTTTATTTCAACAAAAAAGATATCATATTTATTAACAAATAAGGCACATCTACCTAGACAGTCACAAAAACAAGCAAACAAAGAACAAAACTAAATGCTGGTGGAGCATATAGATACTTGGAAAATAGGTGTTTCTCTTCTCCCCATCTCTCCTCATTTTGCTTTCCTTTGCCTTTTTCATGTTAGATTCAATCTTTTGCCAGTTAATATTTTCTTTTTTTAAAATTAATTAAGTTTACTGGTACATTTTAGATATATAATGATTATATTCATTATAGGGAATGTGTACCTGTGCATGATATAAATGCATTAAATCTGCTATTGAGTACTTAGCAGCCAAAACAGTTTATGATACAGTTAATGCCAAAAATGTCTTTCACTTCTATGGATTGGAGTGAGGTTAGATGTCTAAACCAAATCCAGCTCTTACCACAAAATTTCACCAATCGATCAGTCAATAAGGAAATCAATAAATAAAAATTTCTACCACCCCTTCCTTCTCCCTTGTCTGGAGAGATGGAGAGTAGAAGCAAGTTTGGATATCCACTTCCCTTTTGAGGTAAAATCCACACACAGTGCTGGCCTGGGTCACTGATGCTTTAAAGCTGTTGGGTATTGATGAGACATTTTCCATCCAAGCTTCCTCACTTACAGGCTCCTTTTTTCATCACTTTTCACAGGAGAAGAACAATAGGAAAGCCAGGACACTCTTGGGAACAGATATGAGCATGTAGGTGAAAAGTTGTCACTTGAATCTCATTCCCTAGACAGTTTCTTTCAGTTATTTTTTTCCCTTTCTCTGTTTAATAGGGCAGTGACCTTGAGCAATACCAGTATTCTGTGCTTCACACACTTCCTTCCTTCCTCTAAATATATAATACTGTATGCACATGCACACCCATTTTAGTTTTGAAATATGAGATTTCTGTGCTAGTTGTTGGGAGAGGATCGTGGAGGCAAAGCTTTGATATGAGCCAGAGGTAATTTTTTCCCTTTTCTAAAAGAGAGATAGAAAGAACTATAGTCATCCAAGGGAATATTGCCACACCCTTATCCTCTCTTCAATTATTTTTTTGTTTCCTCTGTCATTAAATGGATTTCCAGGAGTAAAGCCTGATCAGGCTATGACATTAGTGGCTAAATGATCATCATATGTTATAGCCACCTTTCGTCTTGTCATGAAAAGGAATCATTTCCTTTTGTCCATTTAAACTGGGGCTTTGCTTCCTCTTGCTGCTTGAAGCACTTTTGCTGGATAGTTTTGCTGAGTTTTCTCATTGGTGAAATTAGGAACTGCTTTCTACTGATATTATTGCTGTGTTATGTGGTTGTGATGAGACACACTATCTAACAATGTTTCTGCTTCTATATAAAGCTACTACATAATATCTGCTGTTATTTAAAAGTGAACTTGTAATAAATAACATTGCTAGTAATTATTCTTGGCAAAATTTAGATTAGAGGAAGAAAGCTACTTGAAACGTTCTAAAGGGTTCAATAGTAACCTATTACCTTATTCCTGCATGTTTTGTTTTCTATTTCCTGAAAAGAAAACATGTTGTTATTATATAGGTTCTGGTGGTTCTTTTGTATGGCATGAAAAGTTCTAAGTTTTATGTTTTATTGAAGATTGAAGATAAAATTTAGGCCTCATGGATGTGAGTGTGATTACCTAGGACACATGACTAATTGATAATGTTGCTAAATCAATCCTGTGATACACATATGTATACCTTTATCTTATTCATTGACCCTTGAGAATGAATCTGCTTACTTTATTTCTAAAGCTCACACTTTTATTCCTATGGCATCCTTCAATTATTGAGGACTATTTAGAACCTAAGGCAGTATAATTTGTCCATTATATGGTTTGTGCATAATGAAATTAAGGACTATGTTTATTTTTGAAGCTGTTCTGGCTAGAGATGAACCATTTTTATTATGCTCCATCACCATAAATTGTATGATATTATGAAACCCTTAGTACAATATTAGTGCAAAAAGAGATAATAATTTAATTCAAAGATTGGTAATGCTACTTTTAAGCTTTTTTATCAGAGTTTTCTGATAGATACTATTCTGACAGACTGCTTTTTACTCAACTATGTCATAATTCAACAGTCATTGTGAGGGTAGTTAACAAGTGACAGACAATTACAATGGAAATACATGGTTATACAAATGCACCATCATTTTTCTGATACCAAGTGAAGCACATTTATTATTTATATACATCCTTTTTATTTTTACAAAAAATACAAACTACATTTTTGATACTTCTGAGAAATTGGCTTTGGGAGCTGGTATTTGTTATGTGGCCCCATTAGGAGGAAAATGTCGGTTGACCAAATTGAATCTTCCTAGAAATCACATCTTTTTATAAAAGAAATCTACTGCATCTTATAGTGCACAGTGTTTATTTTGCATTTTCTCTGTGAGAAAAATATGTATTAATTTTAAAATCAACTTTCAATAAAACATTTTACAACTAATGTTAACAACTCCCATGAAGATTGATTGCAGAATACCAGTAAAAAAATTGAATCTATTCTAGATTTTACAACAAAAAAGGTTCAAGAAAAGAAGTAAAGTAAATGACAAACTTCAAAGGATATTTCTAGCAAACTTAGGGAAGTTTCTAAATTCTTGGGAAAAGATTGAAAGAAAACAAATTGATTCAGTATGTGTTTGATCAGAAGTTGTATAGCATTTGCACAGAAGGCAAAACAATGGTATATATTTTAATTTATTTCACTTTGCCCTGTACAGCTCTTTTGAGAAAGTACTAAAGAGTTCAGAAGTGCACACCACTAACTCTCTTGGTTCCATTTCTCAAAATCAAAAAAACATGCTAAGCACATGCTCATCAAACAACATCTCCAGTTTCACTTGCTGTATTGAAATTGATGTTTCATGGATCTTAGTGATGTCATCTCTAAAGTTACAGGATATTTACATAAAAGTGATACTAGTGGAAACATATCGATTCTGCAACCACAAAAGCTAACTTTTTCTTATTTCCTTTGAAAGTGAGGACTGTACTATTTTTCACAAATTAGGTCCTTTTTGTTATTTTTCCATACAGTGTGAAGATTTTCCAGGTTGTTCAATGATTTATATCCACTCATTTTATTAGTGTTTAGGCATTTGATATCAATCTTAAAATGCAGTGTCCAACACTACATTAAATGGTGCATACGCTTTCTCCATGAATAGATATATTGATATCCCTAATATTCATAGAAAACTTAATTTTTCATGTTACATTCCACAGATATCTAAATTGAAAATGTGCTGTTATTTATAGGGATCATTTAACATATTTGCTATATAATGATTGATCAAATGTTTGGTACTTTAACAGATGACTAGACATGGGGTCCAGAACCTCAGAATACTCATATTTGTAGTAATATGAAAGATACGTAAGTTTGAGATACACTTATTAAATGACTTTTTAATTTTATATTGAAGTTTTATGCTTTGTAGTAGGGGAAAGAGAGGAACTTGTGAAATTATGGCTGTACTTTGTAGAGTTTGGTATTGTACAGGGTTAGGATCATAACATTTGGGATACTACACACCTGCATCTCAGCTCAGTGTACTCTGAACAATTCTTTTAAATTCTCTGAGTCCCACTGCCTATATCTATGAAATAAGGCTAACACCATTATTGTGCTACAGGGTTGCCTGGAGATTTCAGTAATGTAATTCATTGAGTGATTAGCTACTATCATCATCATCATCATTATCATCATCATCATCATCATCACCATCACCACCACCACCTTCATCATCACCACCACCACCCTCATCATCATCATCGCCATCACCATCATTATTAGGTAGAAAAAGCAAGGAGAAGAGAAAAAACTGGATGGTTTTAAAATCTGTGCTTGGAATCATAGAATCTAAAGAATACTAAGGGTCAATCAGATCAGGTGTCCCATAGGTAAGTATCTTGAGAGTTCAGGCAGAAGCTGCAAAGCAAGGAAATTGGCTTTCAGAATTCACAGACTGTAGGACCTGTGAATTACTGATAGTGCACGACTTACCTAAAGATTTCCAAACTCAAAATTATTTTAAACCTTGATGGACTCAAACTTATGAATCTTTAAGTCTTCCCAAAATATATTCAATCTTTCTTCTCCCTAACGTATACCTGCCAGGTAGTCATCTTGAATGAACTCAAGGACCTTTGGTGATTCAAAAGCTCTTCAGCTAAAGTAGATTATTCTATTTTTGTATGGGTGTATGAAAATTTTACTTTTTAGGTTGAGCCAGGGTTCCATCATCTCATAGCTTCTAATCAGTTGTGGGGGAGGAGGTGTTTCAAAATAGACCTAATTCATAATAATAGTATTGGAATGTTCTGATGGAACTACCTGAGATCTCTAACCACAGTTCCTCTGCTTATCATCAAACATATCCACATCCTAAGCTAGTTAGGGACACTTTCCTATGCATTACTATTCCAAGCTCCTCTTTTGTGCTCAATAAACATTAGCTATGATTCGTCTTCAACTCTGTCTACTTTTGGAGAAGTTCTGGTTGTTTTGCTCCAACGACCCACATAGTTCGACTAATGTAGAGTTGAGTGAGACCATTATTTTCTTGCTTTGCAGTCAGAGAAAGCAAATACATAAGTATCTCTTCATCTTGCATTCACATCAGGGTGAAATAAGTATTATCAGTGTGATTATTTTCCTTTTAACTGGCTGATTGAATTTTATTATTAAAATAACAGTTGTTAAGATATGTTTCTAAAGGAGAAGCTGAAGTTGAACAAGTCTAAGCCATTTTCTGAGAACAGGACATGGACTTTCTTTCTACATATTTCATGAAAAAGTACTGAAAGATTCTAGTATATCTTGGATTATATATAATGAATAATAGCTAGCATCCATATATCCACATCCTTTACATTTTTAAAGAAGGTACTCAGTACCGGTAACTGCCATATTTTACTTTCCCCCATCCATGCAATAATCCTATATCTTAGTCATGATTATCTCTATTTATGACAGGAGCAAATTGAGACTCAGCAGTTAATTTTACTTGGCTATGATTATACAACTATTTTTGTGATTGGGCAAGAATTCAAATACAAGTCTTTCTAAGGAACATCCTATGGCTGTCACACTTAGGGGGTTTTCTTTTTTCTCCTACTTATTATGGTTGTTTGTTGATTATTACCTATACGTGGTTTTAAACCACTTTGTGGCATCCTGTAGAGATACATCACTTTCTTATCTTCTTTTGTCTTTTATAGTGAACTGCCACGTTTTATATTTGATAGTCTATGAAAAGACTTTATGGTTATCCATTAGGAGATTCCAAAGCTGTTTGTACTAAATAGGTGTTTTCATCCTGCATTTAACATATAAGTATACACCAAAAGCTTTTTGAAAACTAGACTGTGTGATTTTGGATGTTTTACTCTCCAATTTGATTTTTCAGAAGAAACTTGTAAGCCAGTGTAAATTGGGCAACTCCCAAGCCAATCAAATCAACACATTCAAGCATAATTGCCACATTTTCTAAACCTTTAGGAGTGTTTGTTGATTCCACAGTAGAAACTTTTTCTAAGGCATTTCCGAACATGACTGATTATACATGACATCAATTTCTATTTACTTGTTTTCTAGTGTAGCCACTTACTAGTGCATTAAAGAAGCTTTCTTGAAAAGATTTGCCCTCTTATACTGGGGGTCATGCCATTCATCTGAATCTCAATAGGAAAATTGACTTTGATCATACAGGTCACATATGGGTTTGGTTTGTTTCATTGTGACTTTTTTTGTCACTTCTCCAAGATTTCATTTTACCTTCTAATTATGTTTGAGTGATTCCTATTTACCATTCATTTCTTTTGTAAATTAAATCTAGATTGCACAACTACTTTATTCTGGAACTTCACACATCTCATTTTATTCAATAATTTTCTCATTTATGTATCAAATTACTGTATAGAAAATTGACATATTATTACAGGTATAATAAGGCACAAGGAATAGAGGACAGGCCAGTAAAACTATGATTGCAAAACCTTCTGAGTGCAATTTATTTGCAAAATTACATCACTAAAAGGAGTAGAGGTGAATTCAGTGTTTTCACTTTTAGTAAAGTTACACATTTGTGAGTAGGTGAATGAAAATGCATTTCATATTCACCTAAATATTTCCTTCAAGGACATTTTGAAATTTTGGATGCAAAGGATGTTCTGGATTGCATTGAGTATGTATTATTTTATTTCCATTTTTCTTATATTTCTTACTGTGATTTTGGAGTGTAATATTAGATAGAAAGTGTATTTGTAGTATTTTAAATTTCTAATAGTGAATTCTAAAATAATAGTATGTATTCCATCTGTTGCATGTGGAAGTCAGTATACATAAATACTTATTTTCATAGTATAATGTGTATCTGTTTCCTTATACATAGAATTGGACTAATATTGATGGCTATCTCAAAGGTTCAAATAATGAATTCCTAGCATTTCATTCCCTGGTTGTTCAATAATGGATGCAGAAACAGCATTAGAATTTACTATTTTAATATGTTGAATGTAAGATAATTACAAGGGTGTGTAAAGAATAACTGTAAGGATTTTTATATGCATCGCAAACATGCTGTATTTAAAAAATGCATATCTCTATATTTTATACACCAGACTGTTATATTTGGCTTTAGTAAGCTTTCTGCTTGCAAATATCCTTTTACTTTACTCTGTTTAAGATGCAAGACTGAAGGAATATTTTAAAATCATATTAAGTCCATACTTCTCTTTCCAGATAAATCTACAAGTTTTTTTTTAAATAAATAAAATATAAGCAATCTCTGGTACAAATTTAAAGTAACTATTGTTAAACAAACTAGAATAATATATTTGAAGTAACTTTTGAAGTAGTATTTGGTTTTTAGGACATGGTTAGGAAAATTAAAGATAACATTCATTTTATTGTTAATGACCAGGATCAACCCAGGTTATTTATAATTTTGCAGTTATTCAATTGGAAGAATTTTTTTAGGAAAATAAAGTTATGGACACAAAACTTGTCTGAATTGCCTTGGGCTTTTTTTATTTGTCATTAACTTTTGTAAGGTTCTTAAGTCCAGGTTTAATGCATTGAGAAGAAATTGAGTAACTTTTATTTTTTCTGGTGAGGAAAATTAGTTTTATAGTTCTTTAAATTAATTCCTGCTAATTTTATTGTAATTTATACTTATTTCTTTCAGAGTTCTATTTCTTCTTTCAATGTTTTGAATTGAAAATTGAAACTTTTATCAAGGTAGTTATAAGACATATAATACTTATTTTTGTTAAGATGAAAAATGGACAAACCAATCTGTGTAATTATTTTTTCTAATAGTATTAGAAAGATCAGGATTTACCAATTCAAAGTGTTGCCTATAATATTACAATTTGAAAATATGGAATAAATAACTATCTCTAGATTATATACGTTAAAGGAAAGAAACATATTCAAAGGCATTTTAAATGAAGATAGGAAATTTCAGGAAAATGTATCACTGGTGGTGCAAAATATTTGCTCAGGCCAGGCCTGGTGGCACATGCCTATAATATCAGCACTCAGGAGGCTGAGACAGGAGGATCATTGTGAGTTCAAGACCAGCCTGGGCTGCAAAGTGAGCTCAAGGCCAGCCTGAATGACATAGTGAGATCCTGTCTCAAAAAGACAAGGCCTGGGAATTTAGTTCTGTGGCCATATGCCTGCCTGGTAAGCACGAGGTTGTGAGTTCGATCCCTGGTGCTGTTAAAAAAAAAAGTATATATGCTCAGGAGGTATTTATGGAATAAATGAATTGACACATAAATTATTGTGTATATACAACAATAAATGTTGGCTTTAAAATGTGTGTATAAAACACTAAACTATTTATATGTAACAATAGAAAGATTTAAAATAGTCATTATCTATATATCCAGTGTTTATGTAGAAATAAAGTATTTGTAACCTTTGGGTTTAGAAAAAGAATCACAATCTTTATAACATGAATAAACATAGTCCTTCAAAACAATCAGGTATCTCTTTGACAATTTTTTTTCTTCAAGTGTCCATATATGTCTTCTATGAGATGTAATCCATGTTGGAAATAGAAAGTACCAGCTATCTCAAACTGAGTTCAATTTACACAATACAAAACTTTCTTGGTTGAGGTAGTAAGGTAAAGTGCTGCTGAGAAAAAGGACAACCTAAATGTGTGAACAAAATGTAAATTAAACTTGTACTCACTTTGACAAGTGGTTCTATCAATCATAGTGTAAAGGTATGATTTGGCATTTCAAACTGATATGATAAGTAAGGATACAACATTTCATGGAGGAGTTGAAAGCCTCAGGTCAATGTGCAAAAGAGCAAGACAAACAAAATGGAGTGACATGACGCTTCTAAGCATGATAGGGTTCAGGATGTAACAGCATTCTACAGTGTAAGAATTTTGCTCTTAGCATCCAGGGCTAAGCTGCGAAAATATAATTCTGTCACTTAGAACTCCCTTGGCAGCCAGTGGAAAATCCACCTTCACTTGGCTCAAGCATATAGGAATTTCTTGACTTGCACAGTCAGTAGTAGGACAATCTTATGGCATAGCTTGACTCTGCATTGAAAGAACTGAAAAATGAGGATCCAACCATCAGATATAATTCTTCTTTATTGATTCCTTTCTCAGATTTGAAAAGATGACTCAGGATAGCTTCATATAATTGCAACAGGAAGTTCAAAGGCAGAGGGTGAAAGACAGAGAAGGGGAGAAAGGTAAGAGAGAGGGAGAGAAATGAAAGAGAAGTGTTTCTCTTCCTGGCAGACTTGACAAGATTCTTAAATTGGTTCTTTTCAGTCCAACTTCCTTGACTTGGGCTGTTTCCATTTTTGAACTGAGTTAGGAGGAATAAAGATACTACTGTATTTGACTGATTTATCCCTCCCTTTCCCAATCTGTCTTTTTCTTTTTGCATTTGTCGCCTTTTTTTCTTTCAGAATCATAGTCAACAAAAGGCATTCCTCTGCTCTTCACGTGGAACTTAAAAAGCTAATACACCTTCAGTGAGATTTTAATATTTTGTTTTGCTAATATGTGTTTCCAGCTTTAAGATTCCTTAGCAAATTCTGTTAGGGAATAAACTGTTAGGGAATAAACTGCAAGTTGTCAAGCTACAAAAATCTTCAAAACGAGTCAGTCATATAGAATTTGATACAAATGAAATTCTGTTTGTCTACTTTTCATTGGGAAGGTAATTGACGTCCCCGATACAGATATGCCTCATTTAAGGACTATTTGAACTTAAGATCAAGGTGTACCATTTGAATTTAAGAACAGTATTTGGACTTAGGTGCAGGAACGTGTGAGGCAGTGCAGCCTTATGATAGCTTCTTCTGCAGTACAGTACTGCAATTTTTGCTGATTGTACTGTGCAGTAATAGTTTTATGTGCTGTTATACTACAGTACTGAATGTTAGATTTATGCGAATACAATCAAAGTCATCAAGTTGAAGTTTCCTTTGTTCATTTCTTTGCTCCAAATATTGTAATGCTCATACTATATACAACTCATTCATTTAACAACCTAATTGCAGGAAAATGAGTCAATTGTTAAACGAGGAATCTCTGTATTTGTAAAGCATAGCTTGATTTTACTATTACAGAACACCAAGTGGCTATGGAAATGTAACTGTATTTTGATGTATACCTCTAATGTGAGTATATATAATGTGAATTTGCATACTATCATATGATTCTACTATTCATATCAAATATGTATGCTCTATGGTAGACTGTTCACAATTATCACTCTTTGAAATATTATAAATAAATTCTAAGCCCAAAGGGACATAAAATCATCCATTAGTCCTTGTTAGTCTATTAAAAGTTTAGAAGAGGAAATGATGATGGCAGAATTTAAATATAATTTTTTAAAAAAATTCTTAGTGTCATTTTATTTTTCTAATAGAGATCAGACAAATGGTGAATAATTAGTGTACCTTTCATTTCATTTTCCCGATCACACAAATACTGAATAAGTTATTGCAGCTTTTGTTTCAGTATCACGATCTCTTTTTTCACCTTATAAAGCATCCAATTCTCTATTATGATTTACCCAATTCTGAAAGTCAAGACTTTTATATGTTATCAAGTGCCACTTTATTTTTTTCTATAATTTTAAGATTCCAGGTGCTAATTGTGAGTTTGGTTTTAATAGGGATAAGCCGTCATATTGTATTGACTTTCTGTTCTGACTGCAGTTCAAGGGAGGAAATAATCATCAAGTAGCGGAGGCCAGAAGGGTTGGTCCCAGGCCTTCTGCTTCTGCACAGGGTGAGTTCTGCTAAGACAGCTGAGCCTTCTACCCTTTTAGAAGCCACTAAGTTTTCCTCAGGACCACAACATTCCTGAAGTCACTGAATAAAGACTCTCGTGTGACAAATAAAACTGCTAAGATGAATACCTGGGGGAGGGACTTTGTAAATGTTGTGTGTTTGATTTCCTAGGAAGTGGCACATCAGAAAAGCAAATAAGCACATCTTCGTTTTGTATAACACTTCAGTATAATGCAGTTACTCAAGGTCAGTTTAGTAATAAATTTTCAGTGTCTTTGCCATAGAGATATAAATACACCTAACAGTGTAGCTTTAGATGATAACTGGAGGAAATATTGTTTGTATTAATATTGCATTTTAATTGTACTGGTCAGGCTCCTTAATATATCAGACATTGGATATTTGTCTATATTTATGTTTTTAAATAAGTTGGATTATCTTCATTTTCACTTACTTCCAGATAGAGGAAGTGGAAATATGAAATCTGTCTTTCATAGCCAATGTTTGGTCAAAGTGCCCTAAATTTTATTAACTTATTATGGTGAAAGCACAACTCTGCATTCTGCATTGAGAGGAAGTTGGTGGCAGCTTGTGAAGAAAATAATGGAGTGTGGTTAACCAATGTTTCTGCTTCCTCTACACTGATGTAACTAGTTCAATCAATTACATGTGCAACAATAAGACTCTGAACCACCCTGAAGGAAATGGTTCTTGAGCCACTACAGATATTAAATGTCAAATACATTGTATTCCACATGTCCAGATTTTGAAATAACCTCTGTCACTTACTTCAATATAGGCATGTAATTGTTTTATTACTAGATAGGCATATTTAAAAATATTTAGTTTTAAAACTATAGTTTGTTCAATCATTTTAATCAATGTGTTTGTAATGTGAATGTCCGGTTAGTTTTCTAGCAGCTAATCTTTGTGGAAGTATCACTGCTGGTACTTAACTAAAATCAACAACAGATTGTTCATGACCATTACCAAGATCTACTCTAATGTAATGTCATGATCTGTATCCTCTTTAGATGATCCTTCAGAGCAGAAAAAACAGTGAACTCTGGAAGGTTACCACAAAAATAGAATGCAGTGAGCGATATAAAAATAGCATCTTCTCTTCTGTCTTTCTCAATCTGGGTAAAACATTCATTGTATTATTCTGCACAAGCTTTGCAAAGTGCTCTAAAAACTCATTTTTAGTACCGGTTACCATGAGCCTTTTGAAACGCACCTAATAACAGACTGAAATGACATTTTGATAAAGCAGTGGTTGAATTATGAAATACCGTTACTCTATTTCACTGCTGGGAACCTTAATTGAAGCACAGAGCCTAACTAAACCAACAGCAACAAGGAAAGAAAAGAATAAATCGTGCTATCTTATTATATTAGCTCTCTCATAGTAATACACACAGAGATACACACACATTTTTCTTACTACTGTTTTTGTTCTTTTCTGTAGCTCATGGAATAAACTAATTCTTAGTTCTTTTTCTTCTTTCCCATGTCTTTACTGCAAAAAGTCAATTATTTGGAGATAAAAGATCTTAATTACAGGAAATCAGTTGACATTTTGATTTTTAATGAAATAACTTTAATGATACATTCTTTGTAATTTCATTCACTTTCTAAGGTGAGGTTTGCTTTATAATTTCATTGTGATTTAGATGTATAGTTAAAGATACTTTCATGAATTAGAAAAAATAATAAAACTACAGATTTCCCTTTATTACAAACTTCTTAAAATTAGTGCCAACAAGATATGGCATGAGAGTTTATCCCATAGATATTATGGCACACATTAACTGTAATTATAAGGAAATTTATTGAAATATACTTTATAATAGTTAAACCTCATTTTTAAGATTTCACACAGTTTTAAATCCTTATTAATAGTGGGCAAGTTTCCTAACAAAAAGATCATCCTGCTATTTTATGAAATTATATAAATATATGTTTGTTGCCAAAATATATGTAATTCTAAAGTATAGACTTGTAAAAATGGAAAGTATGGTGGGTTAATATTACTGTTTTCATGTAAAAATACACATATATACAGATATACATAAATTCATGTTTATAAATTAATATTTTTCTGAAAGGATGCACACAGTCACAAAAGTAGGTGACTGTCTCCACTGTGGTGGGGGGATCAAATCATAGTCAATTTTATTTTTGCTAAAGTGTTTGGAATTTTTGCATGTTGTGTGTAAAACTTCATAATAATAAAAATTTAAGTGTATATTTATGATAAATTATTATATATAAAATCAAATTATGAATGTTTCTAAATAATGATGAAAGACTAATATATTCTAGTCACTATATATTAAATATTTACCTTCCAACCCAAACATCAAAGATATTTACAAGTTTATTTTCTCTAAGTGAATCGAAGAAATTTAGTAAACAAATTTATGTAGAATATTGTTGGTATTTGTCATCATTTGTATCTAAACTATCCCCAGAAGTCTCATGTGTTCAGAAATGGGGCTTTAGGTTGGTGATTAGATTATAGGGCAGAAGTGCTATGCAGATCAGCAAACTAATTAATCCGTGAATTGATCAGCTGTTCTCTGTCATTCCATCCCACCATGCTGTTTCTGCCTTGGAGCCAGCCATGCAGCCATAGACTGAACCCACTAAAACTGTGAGCCAAGTAAAATTCTCCTCCTTTAAATTGTGGGTGTCAGACATTTTAGTTCTGCAGCAGGGAAGTAATTACTACAGTATTGTGTAAAACAAAGTCTGGACCTTACCCTGAATTGCACTCGCAAGGTGAAATATCAAAAGTATTCTCTGATGACAGGCTTTAAACTGTTACATATATTGTAATTGGTATGTGTGAAAGAGGTCAGAAGTCTCTATAAAATCTGAACATTAAAATTTAATCAAGATCATATAACATGTTTAACTTCCATGATAAAAAAAATTTTCATTCTGTGTTCCATTTAGCCTTATTTTCCTGGAGTCAGGAATTTTGAATATTTTGTACTCCCTTACATTTGGTTCCACCACTGATTTTGACAGGCAAATGAATGATGGGATCATTAAAATTTAAGAGGAAATTATTTTTATAGAATTTTAATATAGTTTAAAAATACAAATATGAATTTTTATTTGTTTCAATATGTTAAGCAAATAATACAGAAAAATATGAGAAGCTCTGCTCAAAGACAAGATTTAAAAATTGATAATAAAGGAAACAAATGCTAAGTT
>RJWT010018770.1:0-18709 GCA_004365215.1 Cuniculus paca
TATTTCTTTAATTTACCACCAACTTTTCCCATGTTTATACAGTAAAGATTCTGTATATGTGGGAATTGAACTTTTCGGTTAATTCTTAATAGTTATTTCTCAAACTTCCTTTTAATTATTCTGTTTGTTCCCCAGTAAATATTTGGCCCCTGTGAATTTGAAATATTTTCCCCCATAGCGTGTTTGCACCTTCTGATTTGAAGCCTAGATTTCCAGTGTGAATGGGAAGAGGGCTGTGATGTACTCAGGCTTCTGGGGCCTCCGGCAGAGGGATGCCTCTCAAGGACGTGGTCCTGACCCTTCGTACTTGGGATCTAGCTATGCTAGCATGTCCAGCATGACCAGATTTTTGGTGTCTATATCTTTTCCAGTGCATTACTTTTGTATTTTAATTTTTCATATCAGTTTCTTTCAAATGAGCCACATGTTCATGAGAACCCAGAGCACTTGCTTTGTGTCTCAGGATTGTCCTGGTGATGCTTGGCTTGGAACTGTGGACGGTGGTTTGCTGCTCTTGGGAGCTGTAGTTAAGAATCCCTGCGGCGCTGGGACGTGGGAGCTGTAGGGTAGTTTCTGATGCATGTCGTCGTGAGGACGTGTGTTCCACTTGTAGAATGCATCCCTAGGTAAATAGAGTATAAAAATATCCACAGACATACCAAATGCGGGTTACATGCGCACACCCAGGGTGTTACTAAACAGCAAATTCCTTCTCATGCCTGAGGTGAGCACACTGGAATTCCCTTAGAAATATTTGTTGGGGTATTTTGTACATGAAGAAAATTAATAGACTTTAAGTCAAGATTTAATGTTTAGATGAATGATATTTATTTATTTATTTATTTATTTATTTATTTATTTATTGTTAGCACACGTTTGCAGTATGTAATGTGTACAATCCTTGCATGGAGTCTGTTCATGTCCATAGCACAGCTTCACCCCAGTTTTCATCTCTTTTTCTCCCCTTTCTTCCCCTCTCCCTTTCTTGGTCCCTTTCCCATTTGAGAAAGAGCTAACTCCCTCCTTCCTATTACCTCTATTTTATTTTGCTTTTTATTTATAATTTGGTTTTCTCACTCAAGAGAACCCATGCCTATTTAAACTTGTGCTAAATGAGGACATTTATTTTTAATCTACCCAATGACAAAACTTACTGTTTGTGTTATAAGATAGAGTGACAACTATAACTTTGAAGCCAACCTGTCCAACATTCCTTGAAATTATCTCTGTTACCAAAGAAATCATAATTTTGCCATGTGGGTGTTCTATCTGCACACTAGAGATGTCTGAAGTACCAAATCTTATTTTAAAAGAGACACTACAGTAACCATTGTCCATATCCTGTTATCTGGTTTTGAAGTCCTGTAATGTTTTCATTCTTTTGTTTTGATTGGTTTTAGTCTGTTGTCTTATTATTTGATTTCACTGTGTATGAGGGTATGGACAGCTATTTTGAAGAGAACAAGAGACACTATGGAAGCCATTGTTGATTTCCTATTGTCTTGTTTTAAAGTCCCATAATGCTCTCATTCTATTGTTTTGACTGGTTTTATACTATTTAATTTTGTTGGATGGTATTATGTGCAGACATACAGACAACTATTACAAAGAAAACAAGAGACTTTATGGTAGCCACTGTTGATTTCCTGTTGTCTTGTTGTGAGGTCCTGTGTTACTTGCATTGTTCTATTCTGATTTGCTTTGTTCTGTCTTGTTCTGTTTTGTATTGTTTTATTCTCTTTAAAATAAAAAAAAAATAAAAATGATGACAATCCTGATGGACACTGGATTGTCAGTTTCTGCTTATGTATGTTTAGGGCTAAAAATGCTACATCATGAAATAAATAGAAAAAAACCTAAGTGCATGTTGGGCCCCCTCGGATTCCTGCAGTCTGATGGTCACTTCCTGCAGGGGCAGAAGTTGGCTCCATGTTCACATTTTATTTTAATTTTTAGATTAATTTTAAGATATTGGCTTACAAACCTGCATTATTAGGGTGTCCATGGATATAGTTGAAAGCACTTATGAAGCTATAAAAGTATAGAGACAAATTCATTGGTGGTTTAAAATGCATGGCAGAAAAGCCATTTATGTGAGACTGCTATTAAATCTCGGCTTTGGTCCTCTGTGGCAGTAGAGAGATCCTACCACGGAGGTGGTCCTGTCTCATTTCAACAAAGGACTAAACCACCTAAAAAGTGAAACAGAAAATCAACGCTTTGGAGATTTATATCATATTGATACATTTTTTCTCATCTAATATTGGCCAAGTTTCCAACCCAAGGTTAAATTTTATGTTTATATTTACATGTGTAGGACACTGGCTTAAAAACCTAAAACTGATGCAATATTCATCTTAAATTGGAAGTCAGATGTGTTACAAATAGGGGCCAAACTTGAGTAGAGCAATCAGTTCTTTCATTTATTTACTTTATCATTCTTTTTGTCTTCTTTCAGAGCTGAATTTTCAGTAACAAAACTACCAAAGTCCACAGGTCATGGGTAGTGTATAAGTGAAAGACAATTTCATTTCTAACCAAAGAAGATAAAACATCTTTTATCTTTTAGTATCAGCCTCATTTGACAAGAAGCTTAGTTAACAAATAAAATGACCCCTGAGAACTAGTGAGCTAAACCCAAATGCTGATGAATTGTTATTAGACAATAAACTCAAAATAATAAATTGCTTCTTTATGAACTCTGGTGGCATTAACATCACAAGGCACATTTGTTGAGAATGGTCTTGTGGTTACCCAAGAGATAAAAGTAAAGGTTGTTGTTCTTGATTTCTCCATTAATCTTGAAGAATGCTCAATTCTGGTTGTATTGAATCTTCTAAGATTTAGTTCTCAGGAAGCCTTGCTCCTGCAGTTTCTTTTAAGTCATTTTACAGTGGTCTCCACTAAATGTCACCAGAATATCATGAGCATCGCCTGCATGCTTTAATAAACCCAGCTGCAGAGGGGATCCTGTATGCACCGAAACTCGCCGTGTCCTCTTGTGAGGGTGGCCTTAAACTCAGCAAGGGACTGATGGGTGAGAAAGCAGGGTGGACCTTTCTTACCACAGCCCAGGGTAGGGGACAGGAGATTGGCGAGGTAAAGTGGCCAGTTCCAAACTGTTATGGAAAGCAGCTGCAATTCCAGATGGGAAAACAGCCAAGAAATAGTAGTCCATTTCCTCTCATAATACACAGTGCTGCAGGACTCCGGTGAGCAAAGCAAAGGAAACTGTCTCCTTCATAGACTTGAGGGAGAGGGAGGGAATTTTATTTCAGGTATGGTGAAGAATGTCTCTCGAGAAATATTAGAAATGTATCATGATGTGCTGGGGAACCCACATTAGAAATTCTCAGAAAAATTTGAAAACCTACACTTTCCTCTTACTAAAAATAAAGTAATTCTTATTCTAGGTGAGTTTTCTAGTCAATGAAGCTGATTCTGTTGCCAAAATGATATTCTGTGATTAAGCCATGGCAAAGGTACCACGTTCCTGAAAATAAGAATGAACAAGGAATTTCAGTGTTCTCCATTCTGAAGAGTAAGCTTATGTGTTGTGATCATTCAGGTACTCAACCAAAGAAATTCCCTTAAAATCTGACCATATTTTATGGAATTATCACAGATATGTCCTAACGTGTATGTTAATTAGATCAAATGTGTTACCAAATTAAGATGGCTCAAAATGATGCTAGTTTATTTTAAACTTGTTCACATGATTATCATATACCATATCATTCACATGTAGTCACAAAACTATATTTTGCATGCCTTTCATTTGCAATTTTGATTTCAAAAAACAACACGAACCAGAATTGTGTATTTTTGTCTCATTCACTGATATATATTACTGTTTTGTATTTCTTAGATATTTTCTGTAATTTACATTCATTACCATAATCACTACCACTGATACTGTCTTTGGGACTAAAGAGTTCATGTAACCTCATTGAATTTTCTGACAATACTGAGATACAGAGAAATTAAGTAACTTGCCTAAAGTTGCAGGAAAAGGGAGAAATTAAAACACAAGCAGTAAGACTCCACAGGCAGAAGCATTTCCACAAACACTGCTAGAATTAGTTTTAAGAGCTCTAACAGGAAGACAGAGTTGTCGCGTTTTCGAGCACAGCGGGTAACTCTAGTTCGTAGCCATTCATTAGGCGCTGTAAACACAGCTAGAGAGGGTCTGACATCGCAGCACGAAGCAGGTAGAGAACGTGCACCCGAGCTCCTAGGTCCAGCACCAAAGCCAGGTGAGCAGACACAGGAGAGATGACAAAGGACGCGCCTTGGCGGAGACGGAAGTGCTAGCTCCGCTTGATCATTCCACATTGTATACGTGTTTTGAAATACCACGCTGCATCATAAATATGTACGATTAACAGTTAGAAGACTTTTTTAAAAACCAGAAAAAAAATAGAGTAGTTTTACTTTTCTCTTAGAACATCAAGGCTTTTGGAAAATAAGGATATAAAATTCATTCTCTGCACCATCCTAAATCCGTCAGTGTTGGGTTCATCAAGTGGAGCAGTCGCCCCCTGGAATATGGTTATTTTGTGGTAGCTGAGGTTTCTTTTTGTGGTTGTCTGAGATCAGGTGAAGTCTAAGTCTTCAAAGAACGCATTACTCACTCACTCTCGTTATTTCTCTATGCACATTCTCCAAGGTCTACCTCCGTAGGCCTGATGACGCCTCTGCCTTCTATTAGGGAAGAGGAGTGATTCAAGTCTTTTTATTTTCCTGGGTAGCCTTGCAACGTCACCTAAATATAGCACTGAAAAGCACTGAATGTTTCCATTTCCTAAATGCCTTTTATATAGGGTGGTCTGGAACACTGCTGGGTTTAGTTCAGTTGATGGGAAGAAAAACCCATAAAAGTATAGGGAAAGGGCGCTGGAAGCTTTGGGCCAATTCCACTTTCCTTTGCCTCTGCCTTTTCATTTACGTCCTCCTGCAGACTGCTTGTCAAAGAAAACAGATATAAAGCGAGGATCCGAGGAGCCGCTGTCCAGCCCGGACTGTGTGAGGCGGCCGCCGTGGCCCTGGGCTGTTTGGGGCTGGGCTGGCCAGCAGCAGTGCACCCAGCTGGAAGCATGGCGAGTGCTGACTTTCAGGAGCACCCACTTGGAGCTCCAGGCCCCCTTGGGTGTAACTGCAGGACCTCCGAGCTCTCAGCCTCACTGCTGCGGTGGGCTTCTTACCTCCTGGGCACACATTGCTTGAGGGTGGACCCCAGAGAAACCCCGTCACTTTGTTCAGTCCTCTAGCTGCCCGGTGGCAGGGACCACACTGGACAGGAAGGGTGTCAGGAGAGGAAAACAGTTGTGGGCCTGTGTGTGATGAATCAGAGATTGCAGCGCGTGCCCATTGCAAGAACTAAGACCCACACCAAGCCGTTAACATGAGTGCTATGCTAACGAACACACTTTTCTCCAGGGTGTTTACAGTGCCGCAGCTTTCGCATACCTTAAATCTTAATTGACTTCTGACTTATAACTCTAGGATAATTATATAGAAGACTTTTTATCTGCTCATTTCTTCATCTGCAGTGCTGGAGACTAAACCCAAGGCCTCATGCATGTGAGGCAAGTCAGCTACTCCTGAGCTGCAGCTCCAGCCCGGTAGCCAACTGTAAATATGATTAACACTATGCCATAAATGCCTGTACATTCTCTTCTCAGAGACTGCAGCAGTCCATCGGTACCAAAAATTCATGGCTGTTTTAATCTCTACTTTGTGGAAATTAATCAGCATACTTTTTTTGCCTTGCTTTTTCCAAGTTGCTGCTCTTGTAGCCAAAAAGTAATCCGATGTGCTTGGAACATCAGGCTACATTTTTTCCTGATCAGTCCCTAAACTATTCTACCCTGCTACCCTACATCAATGTATATTAATATATACATACAAAACATATTGCGTATGTGTATAGACATATATCAATTAGACTATATATGGCTAGGTTTGGAAAGAAAATAACCATAACATAATCTTATGTCCTGATTTGAAGTGCTACTCTTACCTTAATCAACTTTAGCATTTCCTAGCATTCAAGATTCTTTGTAGTAAATGTATGAAATAGTCTACCCAATTAATTCTTAATTTAGTACCTTGCTAAAATTATGTTAAAGATGATTAGGTTCCAAAGTTTCAATACAAGAATGCTTATTTCAATCTTATACATATTATAATGACTGATGTCAACCCGTTAGTCTACATGGAATTCATAAAATACATTAGAACAATGTACTTTTACAAAAGATAGTTTCTATTCTGTGAAGAGATCAGACTGCTCATGTAGCAAAAAGAAAACTTTGACTCTATGTAGGATTAGAAGGATCTACTAAATTATTTCATGAAAAATATATGTCTTTTGTATAGATTATCACTTTCTAAAGAAACAATGAATTCTGGAAAAGGAACATGTACCTGAGAATGACAAATACCACACACACACACATACACACACAAGATTAGTGAAAACTCACTGTATTTTAACACTCTCTTGATCTTAAGTGGGTATTCTTTGATAAATGCACATAAATACTGATAATTCAGAAAAATACTATATTTTTGGCATCATTTTAATGTATTTATGTTTTCTTCCTTTACATTTATGAAACCCACAGATTTACAGTTAAAGAATAGTTGGGTGATCGGTTAAACATTTAACCCTTCCAATGCAGTTGAACACTTGGCTATGTAGTGACAGTATCAGCGACTAAGTTCAGGACAAGGACGAGACTCCCTGGGGAGCTGGGTGTTTGAGTTCCAACTCCTTCCTTCCCATCGCCTGCGGCTCCTGATGGAACACAGTGACTCTCAGAATAGTGTCTATAGGAAGATCACCATGCACCTGTAACAGGAACACAAAGTGAGTGAATGGGTCGCATAATATGAAAGACTGCATGAAGTTACTCTCTATGCTGCCTTTTTTAGCCAATGAAGTTCCACAGCTCACATGCCAGTGTTACTAGTTAACCTCTACTGCTAAAGACTGAGTAGAGTTCTAATTATAGCATATGAAATACAATCTTTATGGATGTGCTTTTGATGTCCAAAATCACTAAAACTTGCTGAGAAAAGACCTTTTGTCTTTTGTAAATAGACACATGTTGTTACAAGGCATATGATGTGTACCAGCCCATTCCTTCATTGCTTATTGAAATTTAATAATGAACATAGTAGTACTGAAGATTATAGGACAGCACTAATAAAATTAGAAACTGAAGGTAAGGGGGTCGAACACCCTAATACCTACCTAATACCCTAATACCTACTCTTCCTTATTTAGGTCAGATAGAAACAGGACATGTGGCTCCTGTATATGTTAGAAGAATAATTCCAGCAGAACTGTAATTATTATCCCAGGAGTCTTTTGTTTACATGAAAGAGTAGCAAAGAGATTACAAAATTGCCTTGTATAAGATACAAATTTTCACTGGATTTCATTATGGAATAGAGTTAAATGCATATACAGACAAACCAGGCAATAGATTTAAGTTGAACAACTTTTAATAAAGACACTTAAGATGATGACTAGACAGACAGAAGTCTTGATAGGTGTGGCAAATATTTTATAGCTCATCTTGTAACTTTTCGAACTTCTTAGATACCTATTAATTGTCATGATTCAAGCAGAAGAATGAGTTAAGTAACTACTGATTTAAAAAGATTTATTGAAGAGTTTAAATTTGTACCAGTAGCAAATGAGAGCCCTAACCACAGTTTGAAGATCACAGTTCTGTATTCGCATCTCAAGATTGTGTAGTAAGACCAGAGACCATGCGAAGATATTAGGGTCTCACTGCCATTCTCCAGGAAGCTGAGTTTAAGTGGAACAGTTCTTTATAGAAACAGCCTCCCTGGCACCAGAAGCTTCCAACTTTGTGCGTTCATCCTGCCAAATTGTCTCTCCATAAATTCCAGCGCGTGGGGTTTCATTTTCTTTTTCTTTCGCCTGAAGAGTAACACTCAGAAAGTTCCAGGAGACCAGAACATTAAACTAGAATAAAACAATGAGTGTATTATCATCACCAAAAAAGCATTCTGCATTTTGTTAGAAGAAACCAATTAAGATGTTATTTTCAAGCAAAGGCCTTGGCATGGCTTCAGAAAGTTACTTTCCAGACTCGGGCAGGGGTTTAACTGGCACGGAGAACACATCTTCAGCTTAGAGTTTCGACAGCTTTAGTGCACACACTTTTTTCTTTAAACTGATTCTCTTAAAAGCCATGCTTCCTGCCACCGTTCAACATAATTGCATCAATTCTGTTTTCCATTAGTCCCCAAATCCTGCTGATATGACTAGAGTTTTAAAACCTTTGTGTGAAAATCTAATTATGCCAACAACTTTTTTTTCAGTTGGACCTGATAATGCATATGCTCAATGTAGCCGTATGTTTTATTTTGATATATAAAGTAGGGTAAACAGTGAATTCTTTATGGTAGTGTTATATCCTTGGGTTACTCGTTAAATTATGTTGACAACTGTGGTGTAGGCAGTTGGAGATTATAGAAGGAAAAGAGCACTTGGAGGTTTATTATGTTGAAGGAAAAGCTAGACTTTGGCACAGAATAAAATATCCTGATTTTATTTAGCATGCATACGGCAGCTGGTTGCTGTCTCCTTTATATTTGTTAAAGCTGCATCTCCTCTATTGTATGTCTACTTCCAAAGTAACTTCGTAGAATCTTTTATAGGGATCTCCATATGTTTTTACTATCCTACATCTACCTTGTAATTTTCTGATATGTACGTGACACTTTTTTATACATAGGCTCACTTAGCTATTTCAGATCATATACTCGAAATTTAAAATATACTTACCCAGCATTGGACGTCTTAGCATTTGCTTCATCCTCCTGTGTGTGTGTGTGTGTGTGTTTAAATGGCATGAGGAAAAGCTTAGCAAGTGTAGGATGGCATTATTCTCAGAGCCCGGGGGATGACAGTGACAACAGGTTTAGTAGGAACAGAGTTACAAGTGACTGAGTTTCAAGATATTTCTATGACCTTTGGCCATGAAATTCAGAGCTATAATAAGCGCTTAAAACTACTTCTAAAACAACAATCTTTGGCCTCCCAATTTTATAATAAATATTTGCTAGTGAGGCAGAATTTTAAAACTTTCCCTGCTATTGCTTCTGGCTTAAAAATAATAGATTTTTAATAACTAAAAAATAAGCTTGCTGAAGTCCATCAATACCACACGTACTTTCCAAGGTGTCTGTGTATTAAATTGCAACTATAAAAAAAATTTGGTAGAAAGTGGAAGCTGAAAAATCTGATTAGAATTGATTACTGGAGAGTTGCAGATCAATATGAGAAAACATCTTTTGGCCCTTTTGTAAAGAAAGCTGCGTCCATCTGTCTCCCTTTGTTTTATTCTTTCCCTTCCCCTCACCCACCCATCTCCTTACTCAGAGATTCCCCCTTTGTCTTATTTAGAGACCCTGAGGGCTCTACTTGGAGCTTATCTAGAGTCCTGCAGAGTCAGAGTCCTGGGCTTGGGGTAAGCAGGAAAACCCAGCCTCAGAGTCACTGCCTCTGACCCTAGCGAGCACCACAGAGTACAGAAGGGGACATTGGAGGAAGCATCGTTTGACACGAGCTGAGAATACTGGCTTTAAATGCGTTGTCGGTGTTCGTCCTCTGCTCTTGAGATTGCAGTTTCATCCTGGTTAGAAGCTGGACTGAGGGCAAATTAAGCTGGAAAGCTGACTTACATAAGGTCCTGCACAACTCGGCAGGTCAGTTTTGCTGGTTTCTGCTTTATGTTCATCTCCACCTTCCAGCAGTCACTGCAGCCCTGAGCAGGATGACACTCAGCTTCCAAACTGGCCCCAAGGACCCAGGGCCCTCAGCATTCGAAGGGGTCTGCTGGAGTAAGGACTGTGTTCAGAGTCCTGCCCATGCATGCATCTGCCTGTGTCTGTTCTCTCTCTCTCTCTCTGTCTCTCTCTGCACTAGCTACATTAGAGGGTTGCGTCAAAGGCGTGAAGGAACCTGTCTCCTGTCTTCACTCTCAGAAGTTCAAGATGACTGGGTGAATTCCACACCGGAGTACAGACGCTCATGCTCTGGGCCTTCGTCCCCTTAGCAGTCCGCCCCCATCACGAAGCCACAAAGGCAGAAGTCAGAAGAAAACAAGCCCCTCATTCAGACAGAGAAAAATCTCTCGTCTGGAGCTTTGCAGAGTGAATGCTGCAGTTACACTGGAGACCCCAGCGCAGTGTCTCTCAACTTTGCTGCACACTAGGGTCACCAGATACTCTGGAAACTCCTGTTGCCAGTGCCACAGCTGGGCAGATGGGGAGCAGGGTGACCTCTAGGAGGTGAGCAGGTTGATGCTGTCTGGGAGACAAGGAGGCCTCACCCCATGCTGGGCCGGTGTCTTGGGCTTTCCAGGCCCCAGAACTGTGAAGAAATAAACTTCTCTTCCTTAAGAGTCACATGGCATTGGGTGTTCTGCTTTAGTAACAGAAAAGGGACCGAGAAAGAGTGAGAACCCTCCCTGGCCGTCCCTTACAGGACCCTAAAAAGCCAATAACTGGGAAGCCTTTTTTTGAACAGTGCTGGAGACTGAGCCAGTGTCTTCACACTGAGCCAGGTCCCCAGCTCTCCTCTGTTGCCATGGGTGTCACTAAGATGTCCACCTGGGTCGGAACAGTCAGGCCATCTGCCTCAGCCTCCCTGAGTCTGGAGCTCCCCTCCTTGCTCGCCCTGTCTTGGCAACCGGCCTTGGGCTGGGCCTCTGCCTGCCCTCCTGCTGCCCAGGTCTCTCATGACCTCTGCTGCAGTGTAGGTGTGAGGGCCTCAGGCAGCAGCCCCAAGTAGAGCTGCAGCAGACCCCAGACTGGGACAGTAATGAGGCGTTTTCATGGGCTTCTAGATGAGGAGCTGGGGTTCCACCGGGGAAGACCGGAAACTTCGGGGCCTGGAGATGAGAACAAGGCTGCCCTTATTTTACAAATAATCACATGCTGCAGTGGGGTCTTGTGATTGTATGATTGCAAGTACTTGGTTCTAGATGAATCAACAACGTTACCTTTAAATACACAGCTACTAGGAACATTGGTTTAGACCCTGGAGATTTTTAGTTGGTTATGTCATCAGTTTACTGTGTGTGCTTTTTCAGGAAGGTAATAATTTTTCCTGTAATTTGTTGGGCGATTAACTTTGTTTTAGTACATGTATGTCTAAATGCTTTCATTAACTGTGAAACTGAGCTAATGCTTACAACTGAAAAGATTTTATAGGAAAAAAATATGTAAGAGTTAAGAGGTAAAAATGAATTAAGCAATCATATGGAGAGGTCAATGCAAATAGAGCCCTTTGGGCCTAGGAAAACGTCAGTGTTGTTTATAAGGGATGTGTCATCCTTAGTTGTACTTTTAAAAACATGAATTAAAGTTTGAATGGTCTGCATCAAGACCCTATAAAGTTTTTTTTTTCATTGCACCAATGTAATGTTTTTACATATAAAAGAGTTGGAAACCTATTTTGTGAAAGGTATACATTTAATGCCTTTATAGTGAACAATGTACCTTATAAGGAAAAACAGAATCAGAAAGAGCACATTTTGCACATTAGATGCACTTTAGGTGGAAGAAAAAAATTAAACCAGTTGGCTTATTTTATTAAACAAAATGGCAGATGCTAGTCTAGGAGATTTTGTATTTTTAAGATTGAGTCATCATTTACCCTTGGCTTTTCTTTGGAGTTGATGAGGTGAGATGGAAATTGGCCTGGGCTTGTAGCCCAGAAGCAAGAAGCAGCTCTTTTACTACCCATCCCCTCCTGCAGTCCCTACGTCTGAAGTGGGCATCACTTCGCGATGGAAACCCACTCATTCCCGTGAAACACAAGAACCACTGTGTGTGTGTGTGTGTGTGTGTGTGTGCGTGCTTGCTTTATGTTTTTGATGGAAATCCTCAAATTTACCATTTTTATGCCCTGTCTTACATAATAAGTAATTTTGTCTGGCTCTAGTACATTTCACATCATTGCCTTTAGGTATTTACTGGAAGGGAAATTAGAGTGAGAAGAACGGAATGGATTACTAATTCTAGAAAATGAGCAGGGTGTTAACTCGGGGCTGGCAAGATACTGGCCCATTTCGCAGCCCCACAGTGCCCGGCCACACACAGCCTTACTTCGGGGAGTGGAACCCAGTGAGGATCACGAGTGGAGGTGACAAAGCTGGGAGCTTTGGGAGAACGCAGGTCCTTGAGATGGCAGTGGCAGAAGCCAAGAGCAAGGCAGAGCCTCTGTTGGCAAAGCAGCAGAAGGTGGCATGCTGGGCACAGGAGCAAGAGAAGCTGGATGTAGGCAGGTGGAGTCCCAGGGTGACCTGTCCCAGACTGGACCCCAACAGACCACTGTGGCCAGTCACTTCCGGAGGCCCAAGCACCAGGGTCCCAAGGGAGTCTGTTGAGCTGTGGCAGCACATGAGGCTGGGGAGAGGAGCAGCAAGGCCCCCAGGGTGACACAACTGAGGCGCACACCCTCGAGAGTACTAACCCTCGCCTTCCCTTGGTGCCAGGGACCGTGGGACAGAGAGTGATCGCTGTGTGGCCCTGAATTACTGAGACAGAAAGTATTTTCAAGTTCTCTGTGACTGGGTCCGGTTGTTATTAATAAGTGAACCCTGTATTTATATCTGATGGGCTGTTTACAATAATATACTTTTCCAGGGAAACTGAAAGCTAACAATGTTAAAAGTTACTGTGATGTGGATTATAATACCGTGATTATGTGAAGAGGTGTGTTTTAACGTCACTAAATGTAGTCAGTGTGAAAAAACCGAACACAGGTATTACCCACACATTACTAGAGCCTCTATATTTTCTCCTTATTTCATAACAATTGTATTTTAGAAAATAGCATGACAAACATTAATTAAGAAGAACCTACACATTTGATTCATATGCCCAAAGATGCATCAGATAGTAAAAATGGCTTGTAGGAAAAGCTCTCAAAATGAAGGCAATTAACATAATTAATTGCTGTAGAATAAACTTCACCTTACACAACCCTAAACTGAGTCATTGCCTTGATTTTCCAAGATCACAGAGATATTTTAGAACATGAGGTAACTGTTTGGAAGTTTAACAGAGATTTATTTAGGCATCTTCTTCAGATTTTCTGTTTCTTTTTAAGTCCATCATTATTTCTACCCGGGCAATTAACAGGTAGCGTATATCAGTGAGCCCATTTCATATTTAAACTTCATCTCTGTTGTTCTCTAGTAATTCTGTGCTAACTGTGCAGGTTCATGCGAGCATTAGGAATCTGAATTTATTTTATATATTATGGATTAGAATTTCTTCAGACATTTAACACTATTATGAAAGATTGCCCCGTTAGTAAGCTGGGAGTCAAGAAATACATTTTAAAAATTAAGATTGCTATGCGAACATTGGATGCTGGAATACAACCCCACCTTGTCAGTTTAGGCAGAGGAAACTAATGAGGCTGTAAAGAAATCTGTTTTATTAGAATTTTTCACCAGTGAAACAGCTGGAAAAACAGAGGTAGCCAGCTGGCTTCCATTTTCCATGGCTTGCTGCTCTTTTAATTCAGATTTCCTAATATTCACGAGCATCGGCTCACCACACTCAGACAGCCACATGGAGAGTAAGCACCTTTAATAAAGGCTAGTTTAGGAAAATTCACTAATGTAAATGGCACTTGCAAAGAGAATATTTCTAGATTTATGAAATGTGTGCGTGTACCCTATTGTTAAAGATCAATAATTCAGAAGATGATGTTTGGGTGCTACAATTAGTGATGGGACCAACCTTTATGTTGCGGTCTTGTATCTAACAGCTTAAGTGTGCTTGAAGGCTAAGTACATGTATCACTTTCTTCTACTTAGTCACAATTTTATTGCTGAAAGAAAAATTAGATGTCATCTAATCTGGTCCTTTTATATTAGGACCCAGGAATCTCCAAGAGATTAAGAATCTTGGCCTCCAGGCAGCCTAAGCAGAAGCTGGATGTCTTTGTGACTTGTGATGCGGGGTACCCCACCCTCACTCTGCTTAAGAAGTACAGGCAAGAACTGGTAAAATTCATTGTGAAAGATGAGAATTCTGCCAATGGGAGGTCCAATTGAATGCCTACATGGTGCACTTATAAAAGTAAGTCGAAACCTTTGAAATGATAGAATTTGGAGACTAAATCTGCAGTTGACTTATTAAATACTGTTTGTTTGCAGTTAACATCTAAGCACAGAGGAAAAGCAAGCAAGCATGTAGCCAGTTCCCTGTCTCCGAAGCACCAAGTGCTCATAATCTAGTACCAGAGAAGATCTGTTAGCAGGGTACTGGGGTGCTGTGCTCTCTCCAGGTTCTTTTTATCTTGAACAAAGAATTGGACAGGAAATGAAGTAGCAACATTTTAGATTTATTAAAGGTAGGATTGAAGGTAAGAAAAGAAGTAGGCTCTATGGAGCGCACAGCAGGCTGGCGTGGAAAAGGCTCACACTGACCCTGAGTTTAAGGGCTGCCCTCTTTTATACCCCCTCCCATTCTGACGTCAGATCTAGGCAGTCCTATCAAAAACCTGCTTGATCTTGCACCGGAAAAACCGAAGATGGCATCCTCTGATTGGTCCCGGGTACAGGGCTTGGGCACATATGTCCTGGGTCTCCATGTGTCACTCGCTCACCTGCCCGCCCACTTTGCCACACTTTCATCTCCTTTCTCAGATCCAAATGCATTTATCTTAGGAATGCCTTGACATAAATGAGTGTATTTATCATAAGTCTGTTAACAAAAACATGCGTCCATGAACCATACATTTCTGAAATATTCTTAAAATCGGGGGAAAAGTTTATAAAACTAAGGACAATAATGTAAAGTTTAGTTCTAATAAACATTCCCCTAAAATTACAACGTTTTAAAAAATTCTGCAAGCATGAGCAATAATTTATATACACGTTAGTATGGAAGTGCTAAGAGTTTCTCTTTAAATGGTACATAAAAAGTTGAATTCATTGTGTTTTTAAAATATTTTGTAACAAAAGATTACATTGCTTTTAAATACCATGTACCCTATTGCACGCTCTTACATATCTTACGTACTTGCCATAATTAAAATTGTTTCCCAGTATTCAGGAACTAAGCTGCAAAGAAAAAATATTTACAATTTTTTTATAATAAAGGCAACAAGAAATTGTCTTGAGAGAAATGGCTCATTTTCTCAGAATTTCTGTGTGACAAAGATTAACACTCAGGTGAGTTATAGCAATAGGATTAGAATAAAGAAAGAGCTTCTGTTACTTTCCAGTCATGATACAGCATGAGAATCCTTGTAATTTTAAAGATTTGCGAGACTTTTTAAATACTTCTCTGTTTCATATGGCTAGAGTACAAATTAAGTTAACTTTTAATTTGAATTGTAACACAGTGGTCTTTCTTATTTGTTCCTGTAATTACTTCTATCCTTTGGAACTTTGCTTTCTATATTCTCTGAATTATTTGTGCAGCCTTAGAGTGTAGATAAATCTAGGGTGACATCTAAAACAAAATACACATTGCTACATTTTAGATGACACCTCCCCCACAAGACTTCTAATGTATTTTCTTTAAAGTTAACTTAAATTTCTGATTTAGCACCTACTGTATTTAAGGCTTTATCTTCAGTATTAAAGTAAATACTCGATTTCTTGCTTCCAAGAAGAGAAAATAATCAGTAAACTTCTGTAAACAATCTGCATCTTGCTTCCAAGAAGAGAAAAACAATTTATCCAACAGATGACAGTTAGAAAAGAGAGTTGAAGGCTGCAGAGATGAGGAAGATAAGAGAGGCTGTAAAATCTGAGTTGAACCTGGAGGAAGGTCCCGTGTAAGGATATCAGCCCAGGAAGAAGGACAGTGTGTGTGATAGAGCAAAGGTAGCTGTGGATGCCCCAGCTTGCCCTGTCCTGAGTCTTAGATGTCATGTGATGGACTTCGATAATGTTGACGATAGAGTTCAGGATGCAATGGGGTTGGAGAAAGTCACCTGCTAGTGTGTTGTTCAGCTGACAAGGCAGGTTGTCACAGCAACCTGAGTGCAAGAGGGTAGGTTGGGCGTTCAAGGTACAAGCTCAAAGAAACAAAACAAAAACAAAAAAAGTGAAGAAGAAGAAGGAGGAGGAGGAGGAGGAGAAGGGGAAGGGGAAGGGGAAGGAGAAAGGGGAAGAAGAGAGGAGGAGGAGGAAGAGGAAGAAGGAAGAAGGAGAAGCAGCAGCAGCCTAGGTAAGGGAAGTTATGTAAATAAACTCAGAATGGTGGTAGCTATGACTTTAAAACAATATGAACTGTGGGTGTCACATCCTTTGTGTCCACCCTAGGGTCATTGTTAATGCGGAGATTAGAAATGAGAGATTTCCTGGGGTCAGAACATGAGTTGAGGCTGCTCAGTCTTTAGTTTGCCATAATTCCTATCTTCTGTCATCTTGCAATGACTAGGAAAATACTCAGGGAAAAAAATCTATGCCTGGTACTCCTTGAGCATAAGATCACAAGATAGTGTTTTTTTGTTAGAGCAGTAAGAATGGAGAAAACTTCATCATAATATTTCCTCACATTTCAGCCTTTCAAAGTAGAATCAGCTATTCAGAGTGAGAGTTTAGTTAGGAATTCAAGTAGATGGCAAGCAAATACTTATGCTGCAATCTTTGGAAATGTGTTTTAAAATACTTGTTAGTCTGTTTTTGAAGAATTTATTTTTGTATGAAAAGTATCCTAAAGACTTAAATTCTGGAACTCACAACAATTTGGCATATGTGTAGTCTACTAGATGTGGACACTCTGACTTGTTTGTTGTAGTTTTTCCTCACTTTTGGTTTCAAAGGTTTTAATGCTGCATTTCCCTAGAATTTCTGGGATCTACTTCTGTCTCATTTATAGACAATGTGTACATAACTTAATCACAGGTCTGGAATTATGAGTACAGAATAGTGGAGAATCATATAAAAAGAAAATACTATGACAATCTTTTAATACTGTGCATATCCCCAAGAAAAGAATTTGTGTAATGCTTCAAGATATACTGGGGACATTTGTGTTAGGAGAAAAACAGACAAATAAACTTTTATTAATGGGGGACATAAAGAATGATCTCTCTGTAAACCTACTTCAACAATCCAACCTAGGTCTTCCGTAGAAACATTCATATGCATGCAACTTTTAACTACAAAAAAATGTAGAGAACTACAAGATCAGTTGCAAGTCAAAATGATATAGTCAACTCATGAAGCAATAGTTTATCATCTCTTTTACAGTAACTATAGAAACCAATAATTTTGAATATGATCCTAGAATTGTTCCATGATGCAAGAAATGATTCCAAAACTGTTTCCTAAGTGAATCAGTCTATAACTAATATAAAAAATGTATCAAAACTGCATGATTTATTTACCTTTTCAGGCTTTTGGTGATGTTAGTGTCCTGTGCTTATGATAGGTATCATAAAAGAACTATAGAAAACAAAAAAATTTTAGTTGATCATTCTCACTTGAATTATAAAGCTATTTCTAATGCTTTTTGTATTGAAGAGTAAATGTTACAGTATTGCCATTTTCTGATTAGCCTGGAAAAATAATCTTCATTCAGGAAAGTACCACAACTCTACGTAATCTGGACTGTGTGCAGTATTTTGGTTGAAGTTGAAGCTGCTAGTCTTCGTAGTTTTGTAACTTGTAACTTGATTTTAACTACTTTGAGACAGTAGAACAGAAAAGCAGAATATTTACCCTGCAGAACTCATGAAAATAATTGGTATATTTAGGCTTCTTTAAGAAATCTGATAGTTACTTTTTGAAAGGGTCTTTTAATCAATTGAGCTCTCCCATGACTTTATCATTTAAAACAAGAAAAGAGTTAAGTTTCAAGTGAGGACCATATCTGTCTTCTATTTCTTGCTTTTTTTGCTCTCTTTTCCCATTCTCACTCCCATCCCTCCATGCATATTCCACTTTGTCTGATGAATTTTACCATGGACAAAGTTCTCATGTCATTTATCAGAATTAAGTAGGGCTGGAGGAGAGAAGCTTGCCCTGGGTTACTCATTCTAGGGCAGCAGTGTGAGTATTGTGGTGGGGCGTGGGCAGGGGGAGCAGAGTTGAGTTTACCCTACAACAGAGTTTGTGTGGTGAAGCAGGACACACATCAGGAGCGTGGGCTCAGGAAGGGACACAGAAGATGGCAGAAGGGCTTCGAAGCCTGGTAAGATTTCTTCTGCTTCACTCAGGGACCATCAGGGAATTAGCTGATCATCACAAAATGCTTGCGCATCTGATGTTTCCATGAAAACCAGGACATGGTAGAACATGAGGCCCTTTCTCAAGGGAGGGAGCAGCCAGAAAGTAGACTGCTCTGAACCAGAGGGAAACAGAGAGGAGCTCCAGTGAGATGTAGAACTGCTGGGAGACATCAGTTGTATTAGGCATCTGCATCTGAACCAATATTCATTAAACATGTTAATGCAGCAAGTGGTCAACAAACATAGATTACATGTGAGATGCTTCCAAAGCAGAGGCTGAAATACAGAACTGTGAATGTCATAAGATGTGGTATGGCACATCTTCCATGTCCAGTTGAGGTCCAGGACGCTCAGTCTGTTTTGGATTTCAGAGAAATTGAAAATATGCTACTACTGGCATATAGCCCAGGGAAGTATACTTTAAATGTTGCTTGATCTGAAATTTTTCTG
>RJWT010018771.1:0-18681 GCA_004365215.1 Cuniculus paca
GGCATGGGCAGCTATTTTAAAGATAACAAAATATATTATGGTAGCCATTATTGGTTTTCTATTATCTTGTTTTGAAGCTCTGTATTGCTTTCATTGTTTTGTTTTGATTGATTTTATTCTGTTTTGTTTTGTTTGATTTTATTATGTCTGATGTCATAGGCAGCTACTTTGAAGATAACAACAGGGATTATGGTAGCCATTGTTGTTTCCCTATTATCTTGTTTTGAAGTCCTGTATCACATTCATTGTTTTGTTTTGAACAAATCTATTGTTTTATTTTGCTTGGTTTTATTCTCTTTTAAAAAAAAAAGTAACCAGAAAACTTCATGTCATTAATACTGTTTGAGTTCCGTCTTGTACCATAACTCCTAAGCCTCCCTTTCATAGGATGCTAATCTCAAGTAACCATAGAAGAATACTTAAAAAACCCTACTAGTACTTACCCTTTAGTGCCAGCTGGGTATGCAAGTGTCTTCTTCTCCAAGAAGTTAGAAAACCAAGACTGGTTGCTCATTTCCTTACTCTCAAGATCAATTTCTTATTGGTCAAGGGGTTCTTAGTTGCAAACAGCAGGTCCCACTTTACTTAATATGTGCAGGTGTGTACTATTGACCATATTAAATTATTCAGAGAGAGCCAGATAATTAGATATGAAGGCTACCAAACCATGAACAATGTCTAAATGATGCCACATTTCTGTCCTGGCTGCCAGCACAGTATTGTAACTCACTTGGCTGATACTGAACACAAGGCACCTTTACTAGGACCTTTATCACCCTTATTCTGAAAGATGATCATCCCTCCACCAGTCTGCCAGCAGTCTACTTAATACTTCTTTCTTCACATCACACCCTTCTAAATATCATAAAAGTGCATTTGACTCTAGGTCCTGATCACAATGTGGGAAAATGCCCTGATATATAAATGATGCTCAAAACATGAATAATGTGTACTGTATATATGGATACCTCTCATTTTTAATTAGAATGAGACTGCTTGATTTCTTTAGTATTCCGTCCATCAGCCTGCCAATGCCTGTAAAACCAAGAACAGAATCAGAGGAAGTTGCCTTGTCCAGAGATTATCTGATTGAATCCCACCCTTATATCTGGAAGGCATAGAATTATTTACTCCTATTGCACATGTGAAGCAAATGAGTCTGAAGGAAATTCAGTGTCCTTGTACACCTATACCTTAATTCCCACTGTGTTGTCACTGCATTTTATATGGATCTTTGACATCTTTGTGTAAAAGATCATGTTTTTCCAGTCTTGAAAGTATAGGCTGATCGTGTTTATACATTTTTTTAGTGTTACACCTAAGTCCATGCCTAGGAGGATGATGAAAAAGTAATAGAGATAAAGGTGTGCTTAAGGATCCCCATGGGAATTTTATACAGTGTTGCAAGAAAACAATTTGAGTGGGCACCTTTAGTTATGTACTGAGGATTTATTCCCCTTTCTTTGGTAATAGTATTACAGTTCCACTGGGAAGAGTCTCCTCACATCAATCCATGTGGCTAGTGGGACTGCCATGTGCCAAGGGCACAGAAGCACTGACCAATCAGAATATTCCTTCCTCCTGCTTTGAGATGGTTGTGTAGTCCAACTCAGTGCACTGAAACTCAGTCTTTAATTGGGGTTCTGTGCTGAGAAACTCCTGGGCTTGAAGAGCAAGACATGTACAAAGAGCAACTAAAAAACACTGGGTGTATCTATCCCAACATTTCTGCCACTTCCTGAAGAAATCTAGAAATCCTCTTATGTCTTTATGAATGTGATGGGAAAAAAAAGTGGTGAGTGCTGCTTCCGAGTGCTACCCAATGAAAAGGCAGGCTTGTACAAATATTACAGTGTGTCCTCATTCACTGGATCTGACTCTGAGCAACTCCTGGTTCTTCTGCAAAGTCAAAATGACCATGAAAAGTAAACATTTTGAACCAGTTCAGGGTATGGAGGTAGCTACAACAGTGCAATTAAAGATTCGCAAAAAAGGACTTCCAGAACTGCCTCAGAAAGTGACAAGGATGGTGTGATAAGTGTGTTTGAAGTGAGGGGGAATATTTTGAGGGGCATTCCTGGTGATATGTCCTTTATATTAATAAATTTTTTTAAAGTTTAAATGCACACTGTCATTTTTAATCACACCTGTACCTGGAGCTGCTGGGGGATCACCATGAGAGAAGCCGCCTGGGTATAAAATCAGCACAGAGAAAATCACAGCTGAAAGACAGATTTTGGGTGCTGGTATGTTTAAATTCCCGAAATCAATTTAGCTCAACCTAAGAACTTCAACTGGTTAGGACACTAAACTTCTTTGCTTGTTTTTGTTTTTGACTTACTTTTCCTTGAGTTTCCCACATTTGTTACTGAAGGAGCCTTCTCTGAAACATCTATGCAGACTTTAGCATCAGGTGAGGCTTTCACAAGGACCTTTTGGTGAGTCATTTGGCCTTTGAGTTGCATTCACAGAGATGAGGGCCTAGAGATGTCTTGGTCCAATCCTCTCCACTTGGAATTTTCAGTTCCTCCCATAGGCTTTTAGAAAAACAAGTACGAAGTAAAATATTCTTAGAACTCAGATTACATTACACACACACACATGCACACACACACACACACAGCCTTGCACTTTGTTGTAATTATAAAATGGAGTCACACTGTTCCACACATAGGTATATGAACCATTTTGAAGAAAGTACTTGCAAAACAAACTACAAAAATCAATGCATCTAAAAAAAATCAGTGCCTCTTCCCCAAAATAAAATCATGCTATTTGTTTGATTTTCTTTTTCGACCAGTAAAAAAGTACTCCTATCTGTACAGTTAGTACTCCTATCTGTACAGTTCCCAAATGTCTCAGAACAAGATTATATACAGAACTGGATATTTGCTTTGTCTGTCACATCATGGATTGTACCAGTTAAGGTTGACTAGGGGAACAGATTTAATATACTATGATATACTATAATATACATGTAATATATACTAAGGATTTTCAAGGTGGACTTACAATGGCCCCCTGCAGAGTCAAGTGTGGAAGAATGCAGAAGGTCCATCTGTGCCCGGGGCAGCCAGAGAATCCAGTCAAAGTCTTAAGTCCTGGAGCTCATTACAGAGTCTCATGCAAGTCCACATCAGGAAGTCAAACAGTCTTCACTGGAAGGCTGAAGAGTCTGCACTAGAAGTCTGGGGATAGATGTCTAAAGGTGATGACGAAGACTGGAGCTCCTCCAAAGAAGCAAAAGTGAGACTTCCTTCTTCTTTTACTTTCATTTCATCCAGGTTACAAGTCTTTTGATTGGAGTCATCCATATCCAGGGTGGATCTTTCGTCTTCAGTAAGTCCATCATCCAGACACACCCTGAATTGTAGTAAACCAACTGCTAAGCCAATTCTTCCTCAAATTACATTCCCCAGTTGATTACCACATGGATCACCTTGTCCTACGGGGAAAGGAATATCAATAGCAGAGGACCAAGGCACATGGTACAGCCGAATGAGAGAAGCCACATAAGAGAAGGTAGCATACTGCAGGTTTCATTTCCAGAAAATGCTCAGTAAGCTTCAGTGAAAAAAACAGAGCAGTCTGTGGGACTGGGACTGATACACAGGGACAAGAATACAGGAAGGGAGGAATTACAAAGAGACTTGAGAAAATTCGCGAGGTAACAGAAATGTTTGGTATCTTGATTTCATGGGAACATGTACACATACGTGTGCTCATGCAAAAACACCAAATTATACACTTGAAGTTTGTGAAGTTTATTGTATATAAAATCTACCTCAAGAAAGTCATAAAAAGAAAAGAGTATAGTACCCAACTAAGTAAATGAAGCATGGAATGAAGAGCAAATTGATCGGGGGTGTATTAGAATTGAGCGGGAGCCTTGGAGAAAGCATCCTGAGTAATCCCTTATGCCCAGGGAAGCTACTTACAGTTAGACGATGCTCCCTGGCCTACATGCCTTAATAGCCCTACATGCTTCCCAGTTTCTCCTGTACCTATGTGCGGTGGTACCTGAAATTCCCCCAGGGTTATCACTCCTGCACCCCCCAGAGACAGGGGCAGTTAAGCTGAGTGCATGCATCATGGTACCTCATTAACTAATGCCTTACTTGATTTACACGGCTGGCTCCCAACCTTCTCCTCAGAAACTCTAAATTATACCTCAGGGAGATTCTGGAACTCCAAGGTTCAGAGGTAGCTCATATTTTTTAAAGTGATGAGTCTTTCATGTCAAGATAATTAACAAAACTCCCAAGTAGCTCTTAAACCTGGGGCTGTACCTACTCTTTGTCCAGGCCCTCCACTACCCAAACTCTGTTCCATCTGTCCCTCACCACTCTGACAGAAACAAAGATGGACCATCAAGACTATGGCTACTGCTCCTGGCCCTGGCATTGTGCTGCTCATAATCATAGAGTTGGCCTCTCCTTGAAGTCTTTTTTTTTTTTTTTTGCAACTCCCCTGCAATCCCCCCCAAATTCCATGTCTTTTATTTTATTTTAAGATTTTGGCTACAAAACTAATGTCACTCAAATCACTCCCGTGGTCTTCTGCTTATATCTTTAGAAATGCTACTCCTCATGCTGACCTTGGGGCACCAACCATTAAGGTGACCTACACTGCAGACTAGTTACTTGCTTGGACCCAAGGCTATTGAGCCGAGTCTGGTCTGTGATAGTAAGGTAACTGCAGAACGCAGGAAGCACATTTCAGGAGGAGGAGCACCGGCTCCTGCTGGGGTGCAGTAGACGGAGAATAGGATGATGGAGGACAGACGGGGGAACATGGCCTACCTCCCAGAGCTGCCACCTACTCTGTTCTCTAGCTCAGTGGTTCTGAAATGTGGCATGCAAGCTGGGCATCACCCCTTCTGGAAGCCCAGAATCCACAGGTCTTATCTGCACACAGAGGAAACAATTCAGATTTAAGTTAAGCTTTTAACTGAACGACACTCTAATCTGTGCATTTTGAAGGAGGACACAGTGGAGACTTTGCTTTGCTCTTTGTGTCTGTATTCTCATACATCCACATGCATGAGCCTCATTTGTGGAGATGTCTTTGAAATGTATTCACTGAAGATAATTATAGAGGTCTAACACTTCTGCTCTTCAATTAATGCTATAAAATTAATGGTCCTTCATTTTTACATCCTATGCAAATGATGGTGTCATCTCCAACTGTAAGCCTCTCTCCTCACACGCTGAATATGATTAGTGTCCATTTAAGCTGAATTAGAGCATGTGACCTTCTGGGGTATGTCAGGAGTGAAACTGCTGCATGCTATTTCCAAGGTTTTATTATGAAATGTTCTTAAAAGGCAGAATTTCAAAGTTGACAACAAAACACTTTTCAGTGACTGATCTTTTGGGGTTTGTGGCCTTAGGAGAGAGCAGACAGGAACAGGAGAAGCGCTCATAAATCAACTATTTTCACCTAAGATTTACCAGGCTTCACAATAAGCACATTTCCAAACAAAGGACAGATAGATACATGTAAGATAATGAGGCAGGTATAATGGAAATGTGCTGGTATTCAAATATTGTACCCATTAGAATATCCTTTTGCAAATAGACCCAGGGGAATGCTTGGTCAGAGAGTAGATATATTCTGTTGACAGGAAGTTCTGAAAAACTAACAAAAATGGCTGAATCTATAGCTCAGAGGGGAAAAAATAAGATGTTAGAATTCTTTTATTTCAAGAACTGGGGTCGGAGGCTTGGACTCTGTGGCTTCTGATGACAATGCTGACATCTTGCAGGATTTGTAATGTGCACATATGCATTCCACAAGGTGAATTTTTGTACTCTAAGCAGCTTGGATGAGTTGAAAATATTGCATAGTTCAAGTGCACTCACTCGGAGTCAATATCCTCACTTGTTTGGGGAGCTTTTGCCAGATAATGGGACACCATCTGGTGTTGGAGTCCTAGGGAGGGATGTGCAAGTTTAAGAGGACTGGGGGCCAAGGAAAGTGACAGAAGGGACATGAGGGAAGGAAAACATAAAAGACCCTAAATTTCTTTGCTCAACTGGGAAAGAAAAGAATAATAAGCAGATTCGAGCTATGGGCTGGAATCAGGTCCTAAATTAATGGATTCTGCAGGGTCTGGCAGTTGGGATTGCTTGAATTGATGGACATACTCCTGAAGTCAAGTTCAAAGAAAGTGTGCCCATTCATTCTTTGTGATCTGCTGAATGGGTGAGACACAGATATTCAGAGAATTTTTTTCTTCTGTGGCAAGTGAGAATTCCTTGCCTATAGGAATTACTGACTCTGAGTTGAGGAAACCTATGTTAGAAAGAGACTGACTTCAGCTATAGGTTTGCTTTGGGGCTGATGAAATTTGCATAGGGCAAACTGCTAACTTTTGCACCCAGGCAGTATTACATTTTAGCAAAATTAAAAAGCCTCTTAGAGTGAGTGGCATTAGTTTGTACAACCCTGCTGATGTGTTCTAAGCAGCTGTGGGTGCACCAGATGAGCAACATTCCTAGTGCCCTGCTCTGTCAGAAGAAGGAATTGGGGGAGATGCCCCTAGCACACAGTTAGGGATGTGTAGGATGAACACAAGAGCAGGATCAGAAACAGGGGCTATGATCTGCTTATAATGAACTGGAGAAGAGTGCATTCACCAGAAATTCTCTGAAACTGATCCCTGAAGATATCGAGTTGACAAATGTATCAGCAAGCCATTTGAGGTGGTAGGTAAGGCCTAAGCATATTTTCAAGCTAAAAAACGTTATTAAACTGCTCTGCATGAGACAAAGAGAAGAGTTCGACACTCATACAGGGAGCGGAGAAGGGGAGAAAAGAGAATGAGAGGAAGTCAGTGGGAGAGTCGGGGCCAGAGAAAGGTGGTAACTTGTGTAAGGAAGAGTCCCTCTCCAAGGCCGTGGCCACCAATTCGTAAATAAAGCGACAGAGCTCACAAAACTCAGGAAAAGGGTGAATGGAGCTCTGTGAAATTCCTGAAGGAGCTGAGTTTTTCATCTGGTTGATGAAGGTAAAACTGGACCCACAACAGTAAGCACAAGGAGCCCACAGAATGTTAGCCCGGACAGTCATGGAATCACAGCAGGAGCTTTGGATAGGCTTTAATGAGTAGTGAGACTGGGTTTTAAATCAGGTTTATCCTGTTATCTCAAAAGTGGGGAGGGCAGCAGAGACCCAGGTTATATACAAACACCTTAGAGTAATTGGAATATCTAAAGACATCTGTCACTCTGTGTTTATATGGGAAATGGTGTACAAAACAAAAGAAATTTAAAATATTAAAATAAAGGGAATTATTATAGAGATACCAAGATTTATTTAATTATTATTATATTTAAATTACTTAAACCAAAAGTAAGTGCAGTTTTCTGTTTAGTAAGGCTGACCTTTACCCAGGTAAATACACAGCACCGACAAAGGCATTATGAAATACGCAATTCCACTCATGCCCACTTCACCAGAGGAAGTTTATTTATGGTATTTAGGAACATTTTGAAAAAGGAGATGGAAAAGGAGAAAGAGAAGGAGAAGGAGAAAGAGCGGGTGGCTGAGTGGGGGAAGAAACCCCTGTTCAGGACATTTTCAATGATGCAGCCTCTCTGATAAGAAGCAATGTTTTCTCTAAGCAACTGGTTTACTAACAGCTAAATGTCATAATACTCTTGATTAGACTTTATTTCACATAACCACCTATAATTTTTTTTAAATGATGGAAATCTGAATTGAGCAAGAAATTATTATTAATTTTGTTAAGCATGGGAATGACATGATTATGCAAGAAAGTGTTTATAATTTAAGAGATGTATAATTAAGTGCTTATATCTAAGAGACACAGGGTAAAACAGCACAATACCCAGAATGTGTTTTGAAACACTTTAGCAAAAGAAAAAAGAAAGGAGAGGCTAGATTGAGCAAGAGACTCAGAATTGTGATAATTGCAGCTTGTTGTACTGTTTTCTCCTCTTTCTTTGTATCTAAAATTTTCATTACAAAACTTAAAAAATATTTCAACCAAAATAAAGTTGACCCTTATAATTTTCAATGCCTTAAATATCCTGAGGAAGTCAGCTTTTGCCTCCTTTTACTTTTCCTTCTAGTGAATGTGCAGGAGACAGCCAATACCTGTCTATCACAGCTACATCACCTGTCCTTGTATTTTAAAAAGTAACATTTGGAAGGTGATAAGGCCTAAAGTGTGTCCTCCCATATTCATATGCTGAAGTTCCAACCCCCAGTGCTTTAGAATGTGACTGTATTTGGGGATAATATCCTTAAAGAGACAATTAAGGTAAAATTAGATTATTGGGGAGGTGCTAATCCTGTGACTTGTGGATGGAGGATTTTATAGGATAAAGTTACCTGGAGGGTGTTAGAGTGGGCCCTAATCCGTGTGATTGGTGTCCTTACAATAAGCAGACACATGGCACATGAGCTCCAGGTCAAGAGAGCGCAACAAGGTGACCACCTGCAAGCCAGGGATTGAGGCCTCCGAGGAAACTAGCTGGTCCTCCACTCCAGAGCTGTGGAAAACAAATTCTGCTATTTAAGCCTCCAGTGTGTGGGGTTTTGTCAGTAGCCCAGGAGGGAGTTGAACTGACACTGGATTTGCCTGGGCTACGCTGCTTGAATGAATTCCAGGCTATTTTCCCTTTGTCTTGTGAGCATCTCTGCCTTAAGATTCCACCTTCTTCCTTTCCTTCCTGCCTCTGCTCCTGCTACAGTTTCCTTCACAGCCTCTTTCACAGGAGTTCTGGTGACCTTACATCTTCTGAGGCCACTCTGATCTTTTCAGTCCTCTTGATCATTCCATGTCCTCTTGGGACAAAAACAAAAGCTCCCGAGAAAAGGGTGAACACTTAAAAATTAACAAAAGGGAAAACTTAAAGAGTAACAGTAGTCTGTAATTCTATATTCCATTCCTTCTGAAGGAAAAATATCATCCCAAAATTTAAATAATTATGCATTTATTATATCTTAGAAGAAGGTCTTATTCTGGTTCACAGATCAAATGTGGCAATTATAATTCTGAAGACAAGATTGTTAAAAGTTTGGGCTTTCATGGTAAAACAGATGTGTAAAAAAATAATTACTTATAATTCACCCCAAATGAAGTGATTTGCCTTTTTAAAAAAATCATAACGGCCATTTTTTAAAGAGGAGAAACTCGGAAATAACACACAGGTGCCTCAGCCTTGGCGTAGCTAAACTGTGCAACAAAGGTGATTTCTGCAGGAAGGTTGAACTGAAGTCATAACAATGGGTAATATTTTAATATAATGAAAAATGATCATTAACTTTGCTCGACAGGAAGGAAATGAATTTTCCTCATGGTACACATTCTGAGAAAAGTAGCATGAGAATATTTCAAAGGATATTCTACCCAATTCAAATGGGCTTTAAGAATCATCACAATAGCCTCATAAAGTCTAGTGTCAGCAAACTGAACAAACAGAGCCATTGAGTAAGGAATATGACTCCATGTCTCTCAGAAGCATATGTAAATGAATTTGATATTCCAGAGGGTGATTAGTCCTACACAGCAGTCAGGTGCCCTTCCCAGGAGTCTTCCTCAGATCTCAGGTAAATCGCCATCTTTATCATGTTCCTTCCCCCACCCACTCAAAGCGAATTGCTAATTGAACCTTCATAAACCACTTTCAACTTAAAATGATGCACAGTAATATTAAAAATGTGCATTTATTAAATATTTTATGTAAGTTGCAAGAACTTCAAAATACTTTTGAAGGGTATTTGCAACGGTAGTATAAGTTGCATTTCAGGACTTACTAATCTAAAATTCTCTTTGCTATAATTTCAATTTTGTGTTGGTTCTTTATGCTACTGCTCTTCAATGATTGTTACCTTGTCCTGCTTTTGCTCACCTGTTTCTTTTTTTATTTTTCTGTCTCTCTATGCCTCACCAGCCTAAATACAAACAACTGTCTAGAATAGACCCACATCCCAAGGCCCTCCTCTAAACATTTACAGCTATGTCGAACCAAAAGGGAACAGACAACAGATGTATTATTTCAGTGATCAAGCATCAGTTAAAAAATAAGAAGAAAGTGGATGAATTTTTAACTGATCAGGACAAAGTGAGCAGTTGATTCTCTCTTCTCATTCTCTTCCCTGCGGTTTTTGGGGATCAGGGACGCGCAGCCGTGGCACTCTGACTGGATCTCTGACCCTGCTTGGAGCTCACGATTTCTTATTGGGCACTGGCAGATCACTATTATCAAAGGAAAGATAGTACTTGTACCCTTCCCCATCACAAAGCAGCTTGTTGTTGCACGATTTGAGCTAACTCACCACCATCTTGAGGGAACTATGCCCACTGCAGTCTCGTGAACTTAGTGAAAGCACTAGCAGAGGTGCGCTCCCTAGCCCTCTCTGCCTGCTCTACAGCCATTCCCAGGCATTTGGCCAGCATCTTGGCTTGCTATCATTTACAGCTGGCAAGGCTGTCTGCACTTGCATCATTAATAAAAGCCTTCTTATTCCTCCACAGGTTGTCATCACAGATCATTTATTGTCCACTAACCTTACTGCCCTCCCCACGTACCCAGTGAAGCCTTGGGAAGGGATTTCTTCTGAGAAAGCTTCTACTCTAAGTCCTAGTTAGCCCAGAAAACTCTGCAGCAGGTCTACCGTGCTTTCTCCAGCCCTTTCCCTCTCTGGGCAGTAAGGATAACAGAATGTAGCAGATTTCCCCCTGAGCCACTCTCCTGCATTCCTGACAGCTGCACTGATGGTGGTTTCTCTACCAGGTGATAGCCCTGCTTGGGTTGGGCTATCCATACACTGTGACAAAGCAAATTTTTTTATACTAAGGATTGGATTAAACCCAGGGCCTTTGCACTGAGCTACATCTCCAGCCCTCTTTTAACTTTTTTATTTAATTTTGAAACAGTGTCTTACTAAATTGCTAAGTTGCATGGGCTGAGCTCAAACTTGTGATTCTCCTGCTTCAGCCTCCCAGAGTGCCAGGATTCCCAGAAGTGTACCACCATAATTGGGAGCATTCATGGAGGGACACAGGATGTTGTAATTCACCCAGAAAAATAAATAAATAAATAAATAAATAAATAAATAAATAACACCACCTTGCAAGTGGCAGACAGACAATGTGGTTGTTTCTCTACCACATTGCTCATGAAATATATTTAATTTGCTGAATTTCTCTCTTTGCCTTTTCGCAGAAGGCTTTTGAACTTTAAAATAAAAGGTAAAGTTAAAATAAAAGCAGAGTTGGCAAAAGCAAAATAAAAGTTTCTTCCCATCCTTCCCTCTTTACCACGGGGGATGTTTCTCTTGCACACATGAACAAGGTCTTCACTTGTCACTAAGAGGGCCAGGATGAGACACTGGAGCTTATTTATTTCTTTACTTGAAGCTTCTATTTTTTCCTAGTAGTATATACTAAATACACAGAGATCCTGGATAACAGAAAACGTCCAAAGAAGCATAGGGTGGAGAGTATTGCTGACAAGGCAGTGTGGTAAGGGAAAGGACCTGAAATAGCCCACTCTAAGGGGGCAGAGAAAGCACCATCCCCATACCTATTACTGATGCCCAGTAATGAGAACAGGAGGGACAAACCCAACACATTGGCTGCTGGTGTTCATTCGTTCCTTACTTTCATTCACAGAGCTTCCTGGCAGGCAGCCACCACGCCATATGCTTTGGGGAAGTGGGAACGCTGAATGGTGTGGCTATGGGGAACTGGGTCTTATTGCTTTGTGAGATTCCGGGTGGCAGAACTGTTCTAAAGAAGAACATGTCCCCACAGGTGTGCTACAGGAATCTTAGAGTAGGAATCTTAGAATAAGATGGGACTTCAGAGAGGGCCTCCTCTAAACTCTTAATTATACAGTGCAGGAATGGAGGCCCAGAGAGGAAAAGCAACTTGCCCAAAGTCACACAAGTGGTTAGCACTCAGCTAGAGCAGTGGAATTACAATCTGCAATTCCTGAGTCTCATTTCCTTTGGGCTGACTCGCCACATTTGAGCCTCAGGCTCCAACCTTCATCCTGTGGCTTTAATTTTAACCCCAATGGTGCCGATTCTGTTGCCTTCAGTAATTTCAATGATTAAAGAATCACAAATCTTTTTGGACTCCTAATACCAAACATTAACAGCAAAACATACAGAAGAAAAAATGTGGACTCTGGACTCAAAATCAATTTCATCTCTCCTTAAACTCTTGGAACCTTAGTTTCCTGATGTGTAAACTGGAGATGATCATTAGCACCACCACCGTCCATAGCTCAAAGGGTCATGAGTAGGAGGCAACATGAGTAGAGTACTAAGCAGACCAGATATTTCGTGGGAGCCATGTGGACAGGAAAAATGTTCTCTAAAATCGCAAAGTAAACGTGAAGGAGATGGTCCTCATGGCACAAGGAAGTCTTGTCCCACTGAGGTCCCTGTGCTCTCACAGCCTGAGCAGTTGAAACATGCAGACTGAGGCCACATGCGTGTGGATGTATATACTGCAACCATAGTGTAGCTGGATGCCTTCCCTGAACTCACTCAAGGAAATCGGTCTCTGAAGTGGAAACTCGAGGAGAAAACTTTATAACTGGAAGGAAGGAGTTGTCTTCTAGTTCTGACTGCTGATGCTTAGCTTAGATTTCTGTAACCCAGGATCCTGCCCTGGAGCACCATGCAGCTTCACAGATGTCTCTGTCTGGCCTCCTGCCTTGCACCTGCTTTCTGCCTGAGATTCAGTCTAGGAAAGGGATACAGCAAGTAGAAGGTGGGGGAAAAGTTCAGTTCAAGGGGTAATTTCTGGAGTTCTAGTCTAGCACACTCCTACAGTTCATCCTTTGCCCCTACCCTAAGGTATAGACCTAAAACCTCCACAGCTTGCAGACAATAAAGAAGAAGGGGAGAATTTCTCGAAAATATGGCAACTCCTTTTTTAACACAGACAGCAAGTGATCTTTATGATTCCCATCCTGGGATAGATTCCCTTGTCACAGATAAAGGCAAGCAGCCTTGGTGCTCCTGTCTCTGGGAGAAGCATGCCCAACTGTGAGCGTGCACACAGCACACACAAGCACATACACACATGCACATGGCCAAGGTCTTTCTGACTTTTCTGAGCCCATGTATCCCGAGCTCTTCTAAGCACACTATCCAAGCCAGCAAAGATGCAAACTCTGCTTTCATAGCCTCTCTTAAGAGTAATTTTCGTTTTGGAGCTGGCCTAATAAAGAGGCCCACCTCACCAACATCATAACAAACTCATTTCTTTACTGGAATTATTTTTTAAGTTGCACCCTTGGTGATCTAATCACTCAGAGACTCCAAGACAGGGAGAAAAGGCAAGTAATTAAAACATATAAAGCTGAAGAGGCAATTACTGTCATACACCATGATCAATAAAACAACCATTTAAAAAGGCAAGCTTCTCATTATACCCCGAGGCTAGCATCTAGAGTCTCTGATATGTTTGGGGCAAGCAGTGTTCCTTAGGCAAGTCCTTCAAAGATCTCTCACCTTCCATAGGTTTCTGCCTCCTGGCAGAAGGAATTTGGGAACTTTCAACAAGACATTGAAATTGTTCCTAAATGTTCTGTAGCTAGTTTAGATAAAATGCTCAAACTTTTCTTTTCCAAGCACAGGTAAACATGGGTTCACAAGCCTTATATACTCCCAACGAAATACACTAATTATTATTGACAAAAAATAATTTGAGAAAAGTTAATGTCTATAGTAATTTGCAATAGCCAAGATTAATGATACATGATCAATGGTTGCTCTCTACTGGTCCAGTGGGACCAGCTGCAGCCTACCCATAACTGCTGAGGATGAAACACCGACAAGCACTCCAAAGAAAGGTACTCTATATATACCCGGGGCTGGGTATATAGTTCAAGCCACATAGGGTCTGCCTGGCAAGCATGAGGTTGTGAGTTCGATCCCCTTTACCAAAACAAACAAACAAACAAACAAACAAAAAAACCAGAAAGGTATTCTGATGCAAATGAGAAAGCGGGCACCATAGTTGGGAGGTATGTTCTCTCCAAAATTAATTCACGTTGAAACTTAATTGCTGAGGTAACAGTGTTGGAAGGTGGGGCCTTGAAGAGGTTATCAGGCTATAACAGCTCTGTCTTAAAATGCATTTAGTGTTCTTTAAAAGGGCTCTCAGGAGTGGGTTATCTCTCTCCCTAGCCTGCTCTGCTGCCATGTGAGGACAGTGTTCCTTCCTGGCAGAAGAGGCAACATTCAAGGTGTTTTTTTGGGAGTGGAGACCATGTGTAAACCTTGATATACTGTGTCTGTGTCAATTTGAAAAGTTTGGAAGTTTAACGAAAGGACTCAGCAGGGGGCCAGGGTCCCCACTTTGTAAACATCCTCATCTTGTGTAAGAGAAAGGCACAGAGATGGTGTGAGTGCTACATCTGCCCTGGGAGGGGGTGGTAACCTGCTTACGATATAAGGAAGGAAAAGAGGCTTGCTTTCCCCCTCTTTTGCTCTTGCTGCTTTTGCAGTCTTCTGCTGTCTCGAACTGTTGCACCTGTGCTATGCCACCCTGCCTTGGAGCCAGCTGATTATGGACTGAAACCTCCACAAACTGTGAGATAAATAAACCTTTTCTTTCTTAATTTGGGTGTCAAGTATTTTGTCCCAGCAAGAAGATAAAAGTAACCAAGACACCATGTCCTCAGGAGATGCTAGATCTGTTGCTGCCTTGATATTGAGCTTCTCAGTCATCAGAACTGTTAGCCAAGAAATTTCTGTTCCTTATAAATTACTAAGTCTGCAATATTATGTCATAATAGCGCAAATGGACCAAGACAGTCACATAGGGACAACCCTAAATCTGTCTAACTTGTAAACAACATTTGTCCTTTAAAATATAATTAAGGTATTAGAAACAGATTCCTTGGTGTGGACCACACAAATGTTTGAAACCTTCTGTGCTACGCTGTGGACATGGAGGACAGCTTTCCCCCAAATAGCTCCTTGGTGGCTTATTAAATTGTAGCAAATATTTTACAAATAAAGTGAGTGCCCAGACTCAGTGTGTAGCCTGAGACCATCAGCTCTCCAGCCATTACATGGGTGGAGCCTATGAAGTTTGTAGTGAGGGAGAGGTACAAATGGAAACAAAAGGCCAGATTCTTGTCTTTCAAGTACAATAATCTACAGAATGGGCAAGATATACATATGAGAGACCAAGACTGTGTCCAGTGGAGTAAGTGCTATCCCCACTTCACCTCCCATTGTGTGGTATTTCGGTATGCTTAGAACTTAGTAGAATCACCAGCATTACTGCAGATTCTCTGCCCAAGCTTGATGCATTTAAGACAAAATTAGAAGAAAAATAAACATAAATAATGAAGTACATATGATGTCTAACTGTGAGACAAAACAAAGTAGGCAATTAAATGACTGCTGGTAGTTTGAGTGAAGTTAATTTGGCAGTGGACAGAGAAGGGTTGGGAATAGCATTACTTAATGGGAATAAGACACAGGGACAGAAATGGAGGAATTCACAAGGGTGGAAGGGTGATTTGAAAATGGCTTGAACGAATGGTCGCTGGGCCAAAGGTCTCCAGTTTTAGGTATGTCGCATTTCTGGAAACCATGTGCGAAGGTAAATTGTCTCCCAGCTGGTCTGTCAGAGGTCACTTTGCTTCCTTGGCCCTTGTGCGCATCAGCCTAAGGGAAGGAAGTGAAGTAGAGGTCTGCAGGGTGGAGCTGAAGGCTGGGCTGTTCCGACCTTTAACCGGGGAGAACAGTGCTGTCTGAGGCAGAACTGTAAGTGGCTGGAGGATGCTCAGTGGGTGCAGGGAAGGTCTGGGGTGACTTCCAGGAACGTCTACACTGGGAGAGGGGCTCCCCTTCCACAGGTGTGGTAGAGTTCCTATATACCATTTGTACAGCTGGCCTAACCCTAGGACCAGGGGTGTTGAACCCATGCCACAGCCCGCTGTTTGTATCATTGAAAGCTCTAAAAGGTTCACCATCACTGCCTTATACCTTTAAGCAGAATTAGAGGAATATCAATAATGGTGTGCATTTAGAAAAAATAAAACAGGAGCTTAAACTGAGGCGATATCTAATTGCTACTCTATGTCATTTCCTCCATTGTCATACCAGATGTTTGCCTCGCTTGAAGCCCTTTCTGTTTTTCCTGAGTTTACTCTCACTGTATGGAAGGTCCTGAGTTTGGGTGTGGCTTCCATCTACCAGACAAGCGTTTGCACAGTGAGCTCACCAAATACTAACCAGAGAATCAAGTGAAAATCCCCAAGGCCTGAGAGGAGAACCTGATAGCAGCATAAAGATATTTTTTCTACAATTTAAATGAGATCATTTTCTAGCCAGCTCACACTCCAGAATTCTGCCAAGGTTTCTTTCTGATTTTAAGATGCCTAAACCTATGACTAAAACAAAACAGGCCAAATTGCACCCTAATAAATCTCAAGCGATGACCCTATTCTTTGGTAGTTCTTCCCCTTGCTTACATTGAGTATTTGCTTGAAGGAAGCAGGGTTTGGGAAACACCTGGTTCCACCACTTTTTGGAAGCAATTTAATGCAATTTGTTGGTAATAGGATTTAATCTGTACTAAATCTGAATGTCTGTGTTATTTCAATGGATTTAATGAAGTTTTGTTTGTTGTTGAGATATGTGCAGCATCGTCCCTCATCCTGTCCTCTGTGGACTCCAGGTGGGAGTTATCTGGCAGGCTAATAATAACAGTATGCTTTATAAGGAGGCATTACTTTGTCAGGGAGTTCAAATATGATCTCATTAATATCTTACCTTGGGGAAAGCTGAAGGGAGAGGAGAAAAGTTGTTCTAAAAAAACCACATATGCAAAACCAGACATGGTATAAAGACTAGCCTCACCAGTGGTGCCAGTTGGTGAGTTTCCAAAGATGGGCTCTCAGTGACTCACATCTCTTATTGTTTATGCTCTGTATGTTTCTCCTGGAAACTAGCAGGGTCTGGGATTTGCTGTTCACCAGTGAAATACGGTAGAAGTAACACTGCATGACTTCTTAAGCTTGTTCATAAGCCTCACTCCTTTTTCCTGGATCCCCTGGAATATTCACTTGTCAGACAGACCTTCCCTCCCAGCACCCAGCTGCCACGTGGTAAGAAGCACAAGTCACATGGAGAGGATACACATAGGTGCTTCAGCGGGCAGTTCTCACTGAGCTCCCAGCTGACAACCAGCATCAACTGTCAGCCTTATGAATGAGCTGCCAGCTCAACAGAGCCTTCAGGTGCCTCCGACCTAGCTGCCATTGGACCATGGCCTACACAATTGCTGCTCAGCTGAGCCATACAGCTATTAGACAAATCAGCACATTATTTTAAGCCTCTAGGCTTTGGGATAGTTCATTACATAGTCATAGCTATGTAATGAACACTATTCTTAGTGTTTAGGTGGATGTTTTTGGTGAAAGCATCATCTAGTCTTCTTGCAACAACCCTTGGAGACCAAGAATCCCTAAAACAAGCTTTCTTTGGTGACTATTAGAGAAGCACTTAGTGCCATTTCTCTTAGTGCTATGCCTTCTTCACTTGTTTCAGAACAGGTGAGTCTCCTGTCTATGGCAAGGGAACATGGTGGTGAATATTTTGTGGGGACATTGGAAGTGAACTAAGAAGCAATTTCCTAAGGTAAATCGCTAGTTGGCCACATTTTAGGTTAGTAATTAGAAATTCAAATGCCCACAAGAGATAAGAGGCCAAGTGACAAAATGAGAAAGGTGCGAGACACTAGAGAGGGTGAGGATGGGTTTAATTAGTGAGCACATGACTGTCTGCAGGGCACAGTGGCCACAGCCTAAGGTGGCCATTGTGGCCACTACTGCCAGGTCTTTTAATTTTTAAAGTGAATCTAGAAATCCATTCTTTAAATGCAGAATTTTGACAATGAATTGGAAATATTTCTAAATTCTCTGTAAATACAACATACCTGGGAGTCTAAGAGGTGCAACCATAGAAAGTGGGATGATGATGAAGGCTTAGACAGCTTTTTCTTGATCCTTGTAGCCTAAAAAGAGAATACTACTACTACCACTATGTATACAATGTGTATTAGTCAGTTTTCAGTTGCTCTAACAAAATACCTGTGGTTGAGTGATATTTAAAAAGATATTTATCTAGTTCATAGTTTTGCAAGCTGGAGGTCTGAGCTGTACAACACTGTTTCCCATCATGGTGCAAGTATATGTGAGATGGAGAGACAACATAAAATTGAAGATCCCAGAGAGATGTAAGGGGCCAGTATTTCTTGAGACTAGGCATCACTAAGTTGCCAGAATAGCCTCAGAATTGTGGGTTCTTTTACTTCAGTGTCCCAAGTAGCTAGGATTATAAGCACATGACGTTCTGATTGCTCTAGTCTTGTTCTTTTTATAATAGCTCATTCTTATAGAACTAATCATGGTGACATGAGAACTACATTAATTCTTTCCAAAAGCAATGCCCCAGTGACCTCCCACTAAACTTCATCTTTAAAGATCCCACCACTTCTTACATCAGCACACTGAGGACCAAGATCCCCACATGTGAAACTTTGGGGAACATGTGGAAAATATGCCAGAACCATAGCAACCATAGCACAGTGTATTATAGTACAGAATACTTTCATGCCCACATCTGACTTAACTTCTCAAGAAGGGGAAGCAGGTAGACCAGACA
>RJWT010018772.1:0-18708 GCA_004365215.1 Cuniculus paca
GGGCTTCAGAAGTTGTTCAAGGGATAATGACAAGAAGAAATATCCAGTGATAATCAGTGTAGAGGCAACCCTCATAGTCCTAACTGCACAGCACAGGTCAACAATAATGTAACAATGTTATTCTGAGTACTTTCCATCTGCAGTTGGTTGAATCCACACAAGGGAAGTCTAAGGATACCCAGCACCGCTTGGAGTTACTGTGAACCTTTGCTCCAGATAGATGAACTTTTTTTTTTTTTTTGAGACAGAGTCTTCCTAATTTGTCCAGGCGGGGCTCAAAGTTGCAGTCTTCCTACCTCAGTGTCCCAGAGTATAGAATGGTGGCTATAAAAGAGTGGGGTTTGCATATTCTTTCAGAACCAAAGTTACACTGTCACATTACTGTGTAGCAAGCTCACAGACACTGGCCCTTTGATAAGGTTCGTTCCTGTAAGACCCGATGGTTCCAGACAGTAAACCTTCCTTCTGAATGAAAGCCGGACCACCAAGGAGTACACACTTGCTCATCTATCCCGTTCCTGGTTAAGATGCTCACACCAAACTGCACTTGGGTTTTCTGCCATCTACTTCCAGTTCCTGGGACACTAACAAAAGTGTGCTGCACTTCCTTGCTTATTTGATGGCTAAGGTTGCTCCTGACATCACCGTGCAGTGCCTTAGGAAACAGTGCAAAGATGCTCTCAGATCTGTGCTTCCCTAGAGGCATTTATACTGACGCAGGTGTAGAGCGACACAGTGTGTGATCCTGCGTGTGATGTGGACCTGCCCTTTGCAGCTCACCGCTGTAGAACAGCTGCATCCTGGGCTTCACTGATTTTTAGCGTCACCCGTATTCTCACTCCCTTTTGTTCAAGCATAGGGACAAGTAAGATGACAGTAAAGGAGGACACTGGGGATCATGAGAGAAGGGGGCTCCTTGGTTTACCCATCTGGAGCTCCCTTGAGGAATTAGTCCGTCTGCTGCAGCTGGTCACACAATTCCACAGTCAGAGGAAGTTACAAAGAAAACAGACTGCTCCTGGGTCCTCCTTCGGAGGTACAGGGCCAAGGGCTTCTGTCTGGCAGTGATCTGCTTCTGGCCCTGTCCCAAGGCAGCACAGGACAGCACAAGATGAGCTCATATAGAGACCAGAATTCAGTCATGGGGCCTTTCCCCTGAGGACCAGTCCCACTCCCCTCCCTAGGCCGCCCCTGCTACACACCACAGGTGGTTCCATTCTGCCCTCTTAACTCCTGTCCAAGGGGGTTCAACTTCACACGTGAAGACCCGGGGGACACAGGGACCCCGTCCACACCGCAGCACCTGACAGGCCCAGAACCCAGCCTCTCCCTGCTCTGCATCCCTCCTCCCCTCTCCCCCCACCCCCCGAGGCCCACCAACAACTCCAGCCCACTGCTCCCCAACACAGAAGGCCTGGGATACCAGCAAGGTGTTCCGAAATACTAATGGGGTAGCAGAGCCGGCAGTCTGCTTCCTACCCACACACTGAAAAATTAATCCCTATTAATATAAAGACAGACAGAGTAAACAGTGACCAGACAAGCTGGCTTCTGACAGGCATTTTTAAAAGCTTGCTCAAATCCATGGATTTTTAGAAAGGCATAAGAAAGAGATAAATCCATTTCTTAGCTTTCCATTTATATGTCTTCTTGCTCAACAATACCAAGCATGATGCTTCTGTCCCCAAACTGAGTTGGCCCAACCACACTGCCCTTTTTATAATAAATTTTATTGCACAGCTGCTGGATACTCAGTGGTTAGGTCCCTTTGGGGACTGGTTTGTAGCGTTAGCTGTCACAAAGTCGCTTAAATAGCAAGGCCAGTTGTTAACAAGTGCAACCACAATTAGGAATGCAATGCATTTCAACAGAATTAAACTGGCTATTGTAACTCAATGACCCTCACCTGAAAGTGTATCTTCAAAGAAATTACAAAAGTAAATTGAGAAGAACCAGTGTTTTTGTTTTTGTTTTTTTCCCCTGAGAGACATCCAGTTTTTAGCAAAGCTATTACCAGTGTAGGGTAACACCAGGAAACTCCTTTGGAGTGATTCACAAAGGGAGATTTGTAACTAATTAGGTCCCCTACACCAAAATTAAGATACAAATGAATCACAAAACTGACCCTTTTAAGTTTAGTATCCAAGATGTTTGCAGCTGTTGCCATCAAGAAAGCAGATAATAAGTTGTAACAATTGGAACAAAAGAAATCAAACAAAAATTTAAAGACAGGAAAATATGGAAGAAATTAGACTGAGATCAAAGGGAACTGAATTTCAGTGGTAACAAATCAAAAAAGGGATGAACTCAACATGCCTTACTGTTTTGAGCTTAAGGGACAGCTAATTAAGATCTTGAAACAAGTATTTTTCCTCCATAATACTACTAATCTCTGTTAGTTCATCAAAAAGAAGTTTGTGCTGTTATTGTTTGATTGTTTGACCATTTTTTGTGCCTAGATCTTGTAACCTGAACAACTACTTCTAAGATAGCAATATGCAATATATTAACTAGTGTTAATTTCTAACTATTTTTTTGAAATTCTGTATCAATTCTATCCTTTTTTTCTGTTTTGCTTTTTAAAATAAAAAAAATTAAGAAAGAATAAGAAAATGAGATTTTGTTACTTATGAGAAAAAGTTTTTCTTTATCATGGCTTCAAGCTTTTAATAGGAGTCATTTTGTCATGGAATATATTGTCTCTTTTTACCACCTAAAGTCTGTGAAAGAAAAGTGGTAAAGGATCACTTTCTTTCACTAGAGTTCTACTAATGCATAGTAGTAATTCTAGATTTTTCCTATTATCTGACTTTATATCCAGTTTTCTAAGGCACAATACTGCGCTAAGAAAATGTATGTCAGTTACAACATAAATATCAAGGAAGTAGGTATATGAAAACACACTTAAAAACTGGTCAAACAATTACTCTTACGTTCTTTTTCCCATGTTACTTAATTAACTCTTGATCTTAGTATTCCATGGGATTAATATAGGAATTTGTCTCATTTTAGCATCTTTCTGTGAAATTCAATGAAGTTGATATTTTACCATTTTATTTCACTGGTTCACCATTAAAAGATTTTTCTCAAATCTGTGACATTGTTCAGACTTTTATTCTTGAGCTTTAGGGAGAGATTAGGAGATACATAAAATCTTGTCTCCTAAACTGGTATGGTAGTAAACCTCTGAAATAGCTGCCTGGAAGGCAGAGTAAGGAAGATTTCAAGTTCAGGGCCAGCCTGGGCAACATAGCAAATTGGACCCACCTCTGAAAATCTTTTTCTTTCTCATTCCAGTATATGAACAGAAGTTGTGTTTGCAGAATTACTGCCTGAGCCAAATCACAGTGCTTCTGTTTAACAATCATGTGACCTGGGGAAGACGTTCACCAGTGTGTGACTCTTCCATAACCCATCTAAAAGAAGGATAATGGTGACCACTACACAAAGTGGACAGAATAAAACAGTTTGGTAATTCATGCCTAGTACATGAGATGCTCTTAATAAAGTTGTTGCTATCACTGATGCTGTTACTGTAATTAATAGCAACGAGGCTATTGATTTTGTGATTTTAGTTGTCTCTTGTGATAGTCATAAAAAAAGTCACTCCCAATCTTTCTGGATCAAATGACTTTGAAGACAAAAGGAAATATGAAAATTCATAAAATACCTAGGACTTGGGCTGACAGAGCTACGTGTTTATTTCGGGCATTTGGGTGAAGTCTGCACTGCTTCTCGGACAGATGGAGCCGGGATGAGATCTGCCGGAGCTGAAGGAGAGGCTGGGTGAGTGCACGTCTCCCTGCAGGAGGTGCTGCTGCTTGGGGCACTGCAGGCAGATGGCGTCCTTTCGGGAGGAGCCCCAGCGAGAGCAGCCATGCACCACAAAGCCCTCAGAGTCAGACCAGCATTCAGATGAGACACTTGCAGCTTCAGGTAAAAAGGCAGCCCCACCCATATGTAAATTATTCAAATAGAAAACCAGGAGAAAGTTCCTCAGTTCGCATTACCTAGCTAATAGAGGAGCGTCATACACATGCATAACAAATACAACAGAAAAAAATCAAACCTCAAGTCCAACTTCCCTGGGAAATGTGGGTATTGAACATACTTCAATTATCAGTGAAGAATTATCCACCCCGTGAAGGGCTATTGATCCTGTTAATGCTAGGAAATCAATTAAAAGAATTTTGTATATTAAGAGATCCAGTATAAAAACTATGTATTCTACTATAACTAAAAGTGTTCAGTGAATTTTAACGCTATTTAATACTTTTGAAGCCCAATAAACTACAAATAGAACAATACTTTCATAACATGATTTTTAAAAATTTTTAACTTAGCAGTTACTAGACATAATTTTGAAATGTTAAAACATACTCAGAATAAAATTGGAAATAAGACTATTATTGCTATTATTTTATATAATTTTGGTCAAAGCAATAAGACATGGAGCAAAAATAAGAATCTATTAATAAAACTAAGTAAAATTGTTCACTGCAGAACAACTAAGAAAATCTTTGGGAAAAAAAATCCGAGAATCAGAAAGAAAACTGAACAAAGTTGACAAAAATCACATTAGTCTATGCCCCAGAAATCTAAAACACCTTAGTGTGTGAGAATATGGCTCACAGCACATTAGTACACAAAGTGTCAAGGAATAACCTCATTAGGAAAAGACAATTTTATTGTGAAAAATAAGATAGTTTTAAAAATCTAAAGGAGCAAAAGGTTACCTCCTCAGATAAAATGTGATTATTTTAATGTAGCCATTTTCTCAAGTCTGTAGTGCTAATAGCATTCTAATTCAAACCTCAGTGAACTTTCAAAAGTTTGACTCCAACTGGGCATGGCGGCTCATGCCTGAAACCCCAGCAGTCCAGAGACTGAAGCAAGAGGGTAGTTGCAAGTTCAAGGCCAGCCTGGGCCACAAAGTGAGCTCAAGTCCAGCCTGAACCGCATAGTGAGACCCTGTCTCAAAAAGACCAAAAAAAAAATTTTTTTTTTGACTCAAAACACCAAAGAATAAACTAGTACCCACTGCTTAGAAATTTTGTGTTAGTAGTTTTCAAGTTTTGTGTTAGTTTTGTTTGATTACTACAGTTATATCACCCAAGAATAATATATGCATTTTCAAATGTGCTCACCTTACATCAAAGTTAGAATGTCAAAATTCCTGGTTACTGTTTTTCAACAGTTATACAAACAAGCCCCTTCTGAAAAGTTGCACTCTCATTTTTAATAAATTCAAGGCAATTTTTCTCATTAACTTCAGTTTGGAGTTCAAAAAACATGCTCTCACAGAAAACCATAGGAAGGCTGGGGATCTAGCTCAGTGGCCTAAGCACCTGCCTGGCAAGTGCGTGGTTGTGAGTTCAATCCCTGGTGCTGCAAAAAACAAAACAAAACAAAAACCCTGCAGAAAAACCATAGGAAACGGAGAGAGAAGGATTCTTGAAATACACAAACACACTCAAGAAGTCAGAGAGGTGATCTAAGAAGAGCACTTCCTGAATAATTACCCACCCAACAAAGGTCAAGGTCACGCTGGAAACACCATCTATGCAGGAGGGGGAGTTCTGGTGCAAGTCAGGGATAAGTGGCTGGACAGTGCTCAGATACGGCCAATCATCAGAAAATCCACAAAATGATACTAATGGTTTTTAATGTTTTCAAATAAAATCAATACCTGTTCTTCTGTGTCTTTCAAATGTTTGACCTCTCCCCAAATACCATATGCATATCACATGATGACAACTTAGGCGACAGAAGGGTTTCAGCTTCGTTACAATTTGACGGGGCCATCACCAACTGTGAGCTCCGCTGTTGACCAAAGCATTGTCAGGCAGCGCCAGGCTGGACAGTGAGGACCCAGCAACACCCTACTGCTGTCTTTCAACAAAGGAGCTTGGGAACAGAGGTGGCGAGGATGCTCAAGTAGTAAGCTGAGGACGCGTGCCGGCTTACCTTCTTCGTAAGGGACCTGACACTCGACTGAAGGAATTTCAAGATACAGATGTCAGAGAATACAACACAAAAGAGCACGAAGTTAGAGAGAATAGAAAAAACAAGGCCTGTAAACATACATTCTTTTGCACAGTTGTCCATGAACTTTAAAATAAACGCAAGGATTAGAAATAAGTGTTTCATGCAAACATGCTAAATGACCTAACACATAAGTCTCATCAGAACTGCCATTAATGCTGGGTCTAAATCAAAGTGAGGAAGCTGATCGACAACGGACTGAATCCGTTCTCTTTGCTGCTTTCAAGCTCCCATCAGTATGTAGTGTGCAGCTTTTTGGCTTCTGAGGACAGCTTACTCCTCTAGGAAAGATTTATATAAGTTCGAATGATACGATCCTATTTCACTACTTGTACCTAATGCCCTTGAGATTCACATCAAAAGGCCAAAGTCAGATTCTATCACCAAAACTCACATGGTCGCAGGGCTTCTGTGATTTTTTTTTCCTGGCATTTAAAACTCTATTTCTAAACAGTCTCCCTGTGGACCCTAATTACTCAAGGGAGGACCCAGTGCTGGCTCGTGAAGTCAACGGTGGCCAGGCACCCAAGGGAACCTGGCTGGCTGCAAGCTGACTTCTACCAGCACCTTGCCTTTCTTTTTTCTGTAAACCAACGTTTTTTTTTAATTGCAGTGTGCTGCTCTTGCTGCTTCAGTACTTTGCCCTCTGTGAAGACATTATTAGCTGAGGAGCCAGAGCATCTTTGAAGTAATAACTCACTTTCCTCTTAAATCAACAGTGTTAGCAGAGCCCCTGGAATATTGCTGGCCCAAGGAAGTAACACGACTAGGCAAGCCATCTTCCCCAAAGTGCTTCAGAGAAAGATACCCTCAGACAACCTGCGTTTTCATCAGCCCAAAGAAATTCTGGTGTTTGACATAATGTCGATGTGTGAAGAGCAGATCTTCAGCCTGCCTAACCCAAACACTAATCCATGAACCCAACACAATGAGCTATTTTTCTCATTCATTTCCTTTCTATCTTTTCATCAAGATTTTGAGTTGATTTTTAAAAACGGCCCTGATTCAGTATCTAGCTTATGCTCCTTAACATTGAAATTGAATCACTCATCAAGTTCACAATTTTGTAATAATGAAGTTTCCAGACTAGAAACCACACATCTACTCCAGTTCCATTATAGGTCCAATTGAACAAATAATGAGAATTATGATTTTAGGTGATGGAGAATTCTGATCCAGCCCAGTCATAGATTAAGGGGAAATATACACATCTCCCAGGAGATGTTCTTCACTATCTCTGGCCTTAATTTAACCTGTGCATTTGGCAAGAAAGCACCAGAAAGGTACTATTCCAGAAAGGAGGGCTATTCTAAAGCAGAGGTCCCAAAACCTGGACCCAAGACTGCTACCAGTCCTAGTCTGTTAGGAATCTGGCAGCATAACAAAAGGCAAGCTGCAGGCCAGGAAACAAAGTTTCATCTGTATTTGTAGTTGCTTGAATGCCTGCCTGAGCTCCATCTCCTATCAGATCTGCAGGGCATTAGATTCTCATAGGAGCTCAAACCCTACTGTGAAATGCACATATGAGGGATCTAGGTGGCTCTCCTTATTGAAATCTAATGTAATAATGATAGAAATAACATGCACAATAAATGTAACACACTCAAGTCAACCTGCAACCGTATGTCCCATGAGAAAAACTGACTCACAAAACTGGTCTCTGGTGCAGTAATGGTTGATGACTGCTGTAAAGGAGTCAAATCTGTAGCACACAATTGCTTATGAGATTTAGAACATAGTATATTACTTTCCTAAGGCTGCCATAAAACTATACCACTGACTGGGCTGCTCAACTATCAGAAATACATTGACTCCAAGTTTTGGAGGCTGGACGTACAAGGCCGGGATGTCTGCAGGACCATACTCTGCTCTCTGGGCTTGGAAAGGGCCTCTTTATCCCATGTCTTCAAGTGGTCTCTCTTCTGTGTAGCTGTGTCCCAGCCTCTTTCTCTTAGAAGCATGCCAGGCATACTGCATTAAACACTGTCCTGAAAACTTCGTTTTAAATTTAATTGCTTCTTTAAAGACCATATTTCCTCTACAGTCCCATCCTGAGGCGCTGGATGTTAGAATCTCAATATATGGATTTCAAGTAAGGATGAGGTCATGAGCCTTACAGGAAGCACCGACCCTGCAACATTTCCCCCAGGAATGATGAGTCTGCATAGCGTGTGGGACACAGGAGACACCACAGGCTGATCAGTCCCTGCAAAGGAGAAACTAGAAACACTGGTCCCATTTCCTCCTGTGTGAGTCTGTGTGTGCAATGAGCCACTCCTGCTGAGGGTACCTTTTTCTTGGCATTGCCGCTCACTCACACACACAGAGTCTTGTGATGGTATCCAAGTATTTCTCTCCCAAACTCTCCTTTTGCAGAAATTCCTTTTCTTTGTACGTCTGGCAACAAGATGGATGGCAGCTTTTGCAGTTTAGATTAGGTTGAATAACTTTGAATTATGGTCTAGAGAAAACTGCTTTTGTGGCAGGAAAAACGAAATGTGAGGGGTGACACAGGGTGCTTCAGAAGTCCTCCTCCATATCTTATATCTTTTTTTTAAAGAGAACAAAACAAAACAAAACAAAACAAGACAAAACAGAATAGAGTCAAACACAACATAGCATTTCAGAACAGAACACTGCAAGCAATACAGGTCTTCAAAACATAACAACAGGAGATTAACAATGGCCACCTTAGTGTCTCTTGGTTTCTTCGAAATGGTTTTTCATACATTCACACACAATAAACTCAAACAAAACAAAATAATATAAAACCAGATAAAACAAAAAAATGAAAGCATTACATGCCTTCAAATCAGACAATAAGAAATCAATAATGGCTACCTTAAAGTCCTTTGTTCTCTTCTAAAAAGTTGTTCATATCTTCTCACATATTGCAATCAAATAGTAGAAAACAGACTTAAACCAATCAAATCAAAGAATAAAAGTATTATTAGACTTCAGAACCTTTCCCCCATATTTATCGGGGATTTTGTATCTTATTGAGTCTTTCAGTTTCCATATCTTATATCTTATGATGGGCTCATATGGTGCATGTGGGTTTAGTCCAGACAATGACATGGGGGGAAAGACGTCTGTTTCTCTGCAAAGCAAAGAACCAATGATGACAGACTAAGGTAAGTTTGTGCAAAGCAAAAAGCTAGAAACTATAATCAATGATAGTTTGCCAGATGCTAATTTCAAAGCATCACTATGTGCGCATTGATATTAATACTGTTGAAAAGTTGTTTGTTCATATGTTGGAAAATTTTCTCAAATTCTGGTAACAGTTTTTCTATCTATGTATATATCTATTTCTATCTATCTATAAAATGGAGGTGTTCATGGTTAACCTGGGCTTGTCACACTGAACTACATCCCCAGCCCATTTTAATTTTTTATTTTGAGACACCATGTTGCCAAGTTGCCCAGGTTGGGCTCAAACTTGTGGTCTTTCGCTTCAGCCTCCCAGAGTAATATTTTAAAATATTACTAAACTTTCCCTAAATCAGATTACCAAGTTAAAATTACAGCTCCTCTTCTTCCTTGCAATCATATTGATACTATTTATAGTCACACATATCATAAAACTACAGAGAAATTTTTTCGTTAGAATGGATTGTAAAGTAATTGTATATAAAGTCTCTGCCAGGTAAAATTACTCTGATTTATGGAGGCAAAACTGGCTTAGGTAGAAGAAAGAATGAAATTTAGTGCTGGGGGTGTGCCTCAATGATAGTGCACTTGCATAACATGTGAGTTCTGAGGTTTGATCCCCAGCACCATAAAGAAAACATTTCTGTTTCAAGAAAAATGCAGCACTAGAGCCAGCTTTGTAGGTTGTCTCATTTCTCAAGGTCAGTCAGTTGCAGGGTCATTTCTCCCCTCTCTTTCCTTTAACACCTGAAATAATCTTCCCGGTAAAGATCTATCAAAGACCAGTCCACAAAGTGACAAGTGTATTTGAAATTTTTGCTTATTTGGGAATAAAAAACCTACATCCATTCATTAGCCATGCATTTATTAAGTACTTACTCTCCCAGGCTGAATCTAAAATAACCCCCAAAGGGCTCATGTATTCAGAGGTGAGGCTTTTGGAAGAGTTGTTGGCTTATAATTTGATGGTGGCTGTGAGAAGGGGTGGAAATCGACTGGAAGGAGGGGGTGACAACATGGCCTTAAGAACTGCACCTTCTCCAGGAACTCCTTTCTAGCTCTTTCCCTGCATTGTACTGGCCACCAGGAGGCAAGCAGCTGTTCTCCACCTTGCTCTTCCCTCAAGTCCTAAAATTAAGACAGCCAAGTGACCATGTCCTGAAACTATGAGCAGAAACAGACCTTTCCTCCTTTAAATTATTTCTCTCAAGTATTTTGTCCTAGTGATGGAAATGTGACTTGCACGTAGGCAATAAGATAAAGCAGGGCTTTTCAGAAGTGGCTGAATTTAGAGTTTGTGATGCTGGGATTAAGGGTGTGTCTCAGTTACTTTTCTCATTGCTGGGACAAAATACCCAACACCCAAAGTTAAATGAAGTAGACCAATCCTTCATATCCATTGAATAGAAGTTAGAAAGCACCAAGATACCTTACGGCCTCCCTCAGAACATGAAAGAACTGGGCTCGGAGAACCTTCACATTGCCGTCACTGATCTGGAAAAGATTTGTGGTCTTGCTGACATGCATCTAGGCATACAACTGTGCCAGGTCACTTTGCATGGGTAAAAAGGCAGCACCCATTGTTGGAAGGAGATTTTGTCCATCTTCAAAAGTGAAGCACATTAACTCTTTTAGCTACTAGACTGACTTCGCATTCTGAGAACTAATATCAGGTAAGGCTAAGAATTTACTTAGGACTGAGAGATTCAGTGTTATAAAAATGGAAGCTGATTCCAGAGTGGTCAAAATTATAAAGCTGATTTGTGGTTAAATCCCACAAAAGATTAACTTTCCCTGAACCTTTAGTCTAGAATGTTTCACCATAGTATGTTCTATTTAGATTAAATAGGAAATAGTAAATGACACTGGTGGGTAAGTGAAGAAACTAAAGGGCAAAACTGAGATGCAATGACTTCCCTCTAAGTAGAAAGAGTTGGAATGAAACTCAAACCCAAGTACCACGTGCTGTGCCCACGAGCTTCATTTTTGTTTTATGCTATGTTCATCCCAGGTTTCTGCACTAGAATTTCCTCCCTCAAAAATTCTGCACTAGAATTTGTTACCACTCCCCAGAATATGTTCTTTTTTTTTATTGACCCATGTTCTTTACTTACTTCCTGCAGTGACAGCTCCACTGAGAAAAAAATTCAGATATTGCAAACCTAATTTGGTGTTATGAAATAGATCCCAGGAGCCGCAGGCTGGCACCTTGTGAGCTGTAGCTAGATTTAACTATTTAAATGTATATGGTGAGTACCCTCAGAGCATAGCAAAAGGAGATTCATAATGAAGAAACCAAATAAAGCTATCCTAAAACTATTGATTTTTTGAGAAGTTGAGACATGCAGATTTCAAAAAGAACAAAAGAAAAATGGGCAGAATATATGAAATACTAGTTCACGCACAAAAGATTAGACAAGTAACCAATTAACATACAACTGAGATCTGCTCTAACATAACAAAAACAATGCAAATAAGACTCTTTTCTCATTTTCTCTATCAGATTGCCAGAGATTAAGAAGTTTGATAATAGGGATGATTTGCGAGTGGGAAAACAGACATTTTCATGCATTATTCATAAGAGTGTAAGTTGGTGCAGACTACTTCAGGGAGAATTTGGAAATAACTACAGCACCAGAATGTAAAGTGGACATATGTGTGGTACAACCCTTTAATTTTGAGCAATTTTTCCACTAGGTGCCTGTGCACAAATGAGCTTATGGACTTATTTGTCATTGCAGGATTATGCATAGCAGCAGAAAATTAAGTACAAGTTAAATATTCACTTGCGGCCAGTGGATGGTGTTTTTTGGCGGAAGGAAAACTACACAGTGTTTTAAAAATTTAGATAAATAGATATATGTTCTTAGGTTCATCTATATTTATAACATGTTCGTAATAGAGTTACAGCAGAAACGACAGTGGCAAGCTGTTTGCAGTTTGTATATGCACATGCACAGAGAGGTTTCTGTCTGCACAGAACATTAACAGGTGAACTAGGCAGTACGGGCAGTGGCTACCCCTGACTAAAAGTTCTAGGGCGGTGTGGTAGAAACGGAAGATGACCTTTAATGTTTGCACATTGCTGCTTTGTCCTAATTAAATTATGTCTTCTAAGCATGCATTTTGCTTCCCAAATAAATGAACTATTTATAAAATGAAATCGGACTACTTCAGGGAAGTAAGCAAAAGATAAAATTCATTTCTGACGGGATGCGTTACAAAGACTCGCAGGTCCTGAGCAACACTTCCATCAACTGAGTCCCGAGCCCGAAGGGCAGACAGATCCTAAAATCTTTAGAGCTCCTTTTTTGGACAGCAACCATTGTCCTGGGCAACAGAAGATTCTAGGCAGAGATAAAGCATCCAAACTCTCCAGAGAACAGTTGCCTCAGGATTCAGGAAAGGGTCCCTGAGATGCGGGAGCGGAGGTGAGAGGAACAACGTGTTCCAAAGGTAAGAAGACTACAGAGGTCCTTGGGTTCCCTTAGCCTTGGATCCTCTAAGTAAGCCCATGTCCCAGGCCAATCTTCCAGCACCCTGAGAAGACATAATAGCAGAGCCGGTCAGTTCTCAGCGTCCGAGATTCCGAAAAGCTTCACAAACATCTCTACTTACAGCTGGTCTTAGGAGATCATTTGACCTAATGAACTACCCAGGCAGAGCTAAGGGACACTTCAAAAGCCACTGAGAGTTCTTGGTCCAAGACAACTTCTGTACTGTGTAACATTCTAGACTCACGATAACATTCTGAAAGACTGTGGCACAGCTCAGGGAGGAAGGTGATGCAAAATAACCAAGGTTAACTATCACAGGGAGCTATGAAGATGCCACCAACACCCCTGTGGCATCCACTGTTCCCAGACACACCATTTGCTCACAGCTTCTCCCCATAAGCACACTCTCAGCTGGGTGCTTCTCCGGCCACGGCTGCCGGCTGAGCTCACTCAGGAGGCCTCGATTTGAAACTTTATCTCTAGTATTTAATAAAAGTGGGAGAACAGAAAGAACTTGACCATAAATAGTCTGTCTTTATGGGGCAAGTCAGGGTATATCAGCATTTGATGGCAGCCTAGAAAACTTCAAAGTTCAGAGGGAAATGAAAGGAAGGCCCATCAAATATTCTTCAAATGGAATTAACTGACCAGAACATGCTTTGAGGCACCCAGGCTCCCTGGCTGGAAGTGGGGTGAGCGTGTAATAGGGAAGGCAGGTGCCGCTTGGCTACACTGTCACCTTTGTTCGGCTCTCAGAGAAGAAGCTTGAGAAACTGTGCCGCATAGCAGATTTGATTTTGTTCACTTAATTTTCATCTTTCCCATGTAGTTTGCCTCTGTGAAAGTGGAGACACCATTTTCTTCAAGGGGAACTTGGTGTGGAAACAAACGCATAGAAAAATAGTGAAAGAAAATTACCATAATCACAAGGCAATGGATTTTCATCTCCAACTTTGACACACTCTCTAGTTCCTTTTTCATTGCTGGGACAAAATGCCCAACACTCAAAGTTAAAGGGGGAAAGGCTTATTTACCTCACAGTGTGTAGAAGTTTCAGTCCATAATTGGCTGGCTCCAAGGCAGAGTGACTTGACAGAGAACAGTTCAAGGCACCCATGAGGCAGCAAAAGCAACAAGGGAGAGACAAGACTCTTTCTGTCCCTTTTACTTTAGGCAGGCTGCCTGCCCTAGGGTGGGTGTAGCACTCACACCCTTAACCCCAGCCAGAACTATGCCCAACCACTCAGTGGACTGATTCACTATTCACACACCCTTAATCCCAGCATCACACACTGTAGACTCAGCCACTTCTGAAAAAGTCCAACGGCCGCATGTGGGTTTGGACGGACATCTAGACACAAACCATAACACGCGCATTGATTAAGAGCTTCACTGGGGCCTGTCACGAACCCTCTATGAGGGAGCTTTTATCACAAAACAAATGGTATCTTTTTCTCACCTTGTTTAGGGCTTAGCCATCCCTCTGCTTACCTAATGTTTCACTTGCTCTGTACACATCGAGTAAAGGCCCTGTGCGTATTTAGACATCATGCAGGGCCCTGGAAACATAAAGACAGAATAGGCTTGGTCCTCTTCTTAACCATACCCTGCTGAGTTTACCTGGCTGCCGTCCATGCAAACCAAACTCAGTAGGACTCACGTAGTCCTGAATCTGCCTTTTCCTCTACCCTCTGTATCTCAGGAATGCTCACAGCCCAAGTCATGCAGGATGCAACTCTTAAACTATGTAGGGTGTACATACCAAGCTCTTGGCTTGATTGGTAGCTAAACTGTCACCAAATGAGCAGTCTCTGTCCAGCCTCCCACACTGCCACATCAAGCATAGTGATTTGTCAGCCTCATTATCACAAAATGACAGCCACAGTCCTAGATGTCATGTTCCCACAGAGTTATATCTGAAAGCAGGGAAATTCAGGGGGAAGCTGAGGACATGAGAGTGACTTCATCCTTCAGCTGACTCTGTCATCCAGGTGTAAATGCTTCCTGGAAATATGGGAGCGGACTTCTTTCCTTGATGGAAATGAGTCAGCAAATCAATAGCAAGGTCTTGCAGATTTTATTTTTTAATGAGTTGTGAGTGTAGTTTCTTTCACTGCTTTTTTTTTAATTGCCATGTTCCCTATATCACCAACCTATTTAACCAACATCCTTCCCCAAAGTCACTTCCTGGAATCTACCATCCATATGGCTGGTTCCTAAGATTCTGCTCCATACTTAGCAAGGTTGGCCATTTTCAACATGGCCCCCAGGAGCCTGCCTCCAGCTATGGCAGCCTGTAAAGGCCATTTCTCCTTGTACCAGGGCAGCCTATGTGGCCAGAAGGACATGGCAGAAGGATACAACTGCACTTCTGAGCTACATCACATCACGACAGGCACTCTGGCTTCTGCTTTGGTCCCCCTCAACCTTGCTCAGGGGAAAGCAGGGCCACCATGGTGCTGAATGGCTAGACGGAGGGGTCCACAGAGCCAGGGGCTGGGGCTCCTACAGCAGCCACTGCAGTGACCTTGGAAGTGGATTCTCTGTGTGCCTGTTTCCTTCATAAAAGAGAATTTGTTATCTTTTAAATGCCTAACCCAAGTGTGTAAGGAATTTAACCGGTCCAAGTCACTGTTTATCTTACCTGCCTGATGCCTACCTCCCCTAATATGGGTGGGCCTCGTCCAATTCGTCGAAGGCTGGAAGAGCAAAGATGAGTTGAGCTTCAAGTCTGCAGTGCAGGAGCCCCACCTGAGCCTCCAACATGGCCTGTCATGTGGAATCAGCTGGAGTTCAGACTCCAGGCCACAGCATCAGCTCTTACCTGAATTTTCAACTGGTTAGCTTGTTTAATGGATTTGGATTTCCCAGTCCCCACATCATATGAGCCAGTTCATTAAAATCTCTCTCTTTTCTCTGTCTCTGTCTCTGTCTCTCCTGCCTGTGTTCTGGTCTTGTATCTCAAAAAAACCCTGACTCTTACACACCCCATACTGCCTCTTCCTGTTCTCCTTACCTTTGGCCATGCCCTTGGTCCTAGCCTTGCCTCTCCCACCACCAGCTCCCTCGCCCCAGCTCACCTCAGCAATGCTGACTTGCCCTTTAAGACTCAGCCCAGCCATCATCTTGTCCAGAAAGCTTCCCGTAACCATGGAGATGGGGATATGTCACTTTTCCTGGCGATGTTCCTTCATGCAGCCCCTCCCAATTCCACATCACCCTGGCATATAGCAGTGTCCTTTGTGTGGCCCCCCAGAGCAGGAACTTTGTATTATCCTGTCCATGAATGAATAAATAGAAGAGTCCTAACATATTATTACTGAGGAGGACAAATAGAGAATCATCTTAGGCGAAAATACTTTTATAGAATTATCATGTAAATCACTATAGACTAGGATAAATGGTTGGTAATTTAGGGGAAACAGAAGGATTTTCTGGGCTTTTGGAAAAGCTTTCTTCCAACTAAATCACTTCATGCACAGCTTTTGCAAGCTCCTCTTCTGCTGGTCATAATTACGCATCTCCCACCCCCCACTGTTTTGAATTACTTTGTGCTAACACCGAAATCGGTCCACAGAGAATCGGGTTTATTTGCCGAAATGTGATGAGGGGCGGGGGTAAGAGAAGTACTTCACAGGCGGCACCCATCGCTAGCGCAGCTGGGTTTCTGAGAAATACATTTTAGTACTTTTGTTCCATTTCCTTTGTAATTTAATAACTGACATACAAAGCCCATGAAAGCTAGGAATGCGTTGGAAGGTCAGGGAGGCAAAGTGCACGTGGTCTGGTTAGGAGAGACAAGGGAGTTAAAATAACAGGGGAAACTGATCTTTTCTGATCCTCTGGCCTGTGGTTTATGGCAACATGTCTAAAGACGAGAGACTATAAAGACTAAACCCTGGCTTATCGCCACAGAAGGATGAAACAATTAACAAACTCACTGAAAAAAAAATCCTTTGCGCCTCAATTGCAAATATAATTATTTGCTGAAAACGTGCTTCTTGTAAGGCCAATAGAGTAATATCTTTGGTAAAAGCCAAGGCTCTGCTCGCTCTGCTCTTTGATTGATAGACCACACATGAAACCGCTTTCTCTCACCCTGCACACAGCCTCGCCTGCAGCAGACCCCAGCCCCTGCCACGATAGACTCCTCTTGTGCACAAATGGCTTTGTGTCAAAAATCAACCTCCGCCCAGGCACCAGAAATGCCAGCAGGTCCCTAATGAGAGGCTGACTGATTTCCCTCCCCGCGGGGCAGTCATTTGCAGGCTTTATTTGGGATTGCATCTGTAAATGAGGATGCAGATAACATCTCCAGGGCTCCCAGGGAGTAAGCATTATCCACATCAGGGTTCAGGATAACAAACACAATGTCCCAAGTGAACTTTTTAATCAGTGCTTTTGGGAGGCACTGGAGCCTATTTTCGTTTAACGGATGCGTCTGATGTTATCTAACCACCTGAGGCTGTGGGAAAGCACAGAACCCACGCTTCAGAATCACACAGAGCCCCATCTGCAGCCAATGCTGTGATCCTGGACCGGCTGTTGAGCCTCGCTGACCCCCGGTACCCCACTCTGTGAAAGGAGGTCAGTCACAAAGGCTCTTTGGTGCCTCAACATGGAAATTAAGCATGAGGACCTCAAGCATTTGGAATAGGCACTTAAGAGATGATCAAAAGCAGTAGAAAGTGCTTATAATACAACACGGCTGATGCCATTTCTGTTGGTTCAGGATTCTGGCTGAATCCTGGAAGAAAACTCCATGTCTGTTAGGTGGGAAACATATTCCTCCAGGATCTGTGGGAAGACTTAAGACCTGGCAACTGCGCTGTGTTTCGCATGAGATACACGATTAACGTGCAGTATACAATTTGTATACTTGCATATATATATATATGCATACACAGTATACCTATGGGTATCACTGGATACACACATGCAGGAATGTGTATAGGAATAAGGGAAGTCATTAAAAAGGATGAGCTGGAACAAGGTCTGACACCCAGCAGGGAGGCTGTTGGAGGTTCTTTCTCCATCGTCCAGACCATGAAAGAGGGATCAAAAGTGCTTCCCCACTCTCTCAAGCTAAGGAAAAGAGACATCAGGAAGACACTGGGGGAAAAAAATCAGGCATGTTTTAAAAGGGAGAAATGCGCACTTACATGTGCTGTGTGCTGAGTATATAGCATGAGGCAGCTCCCGGAAGGATGAGAGGAATGTCGCTAGGAATTTGGGACATCAGGAAACAGACTGCTGCCTGGCCCATCCTGGAGAGCTCTGAAGAGGAGAGAGTGGCTGGCGCGTGCGTGGCATCTGCACTTAAAGGGCGGGCTCGCCTAGGAAGGCGACTGACCGGGTGCCTGGAAGGGCAGCCAAGTGGACTAAAGAATTGCAGCATGGGGCTGTGGAAACACTGTTGGGAATGGAAGCTGAAGAAGAATCATAAAAGTTCACTGAGTTGCGTGCAGAGGCTTCTGTGGAGCCACCAGACAGCCGCAGAGCAGCTCCTGAAGGAGCACTGGCTCTGGTGATCAGCCGCATACACAGAGGACGGTGCTAGGCACAGAAGACTCGTCCCTTCTCCTCCAACCTGTGTCCTGCCCCAGCCCTGGAAAGGGGGGGAAAGGAAGGAGGACTCGAGGGGAAAGGGTTCAGTCTAACTGGACTTTCAATACAGAGAGCACATCTCCTCTCCAAATCAGCTAGGACGTTGAGGAGCCTTTCGGACCTGCGTGAAATTTGGCAGGCAGGAAGGAAAATCTAACAGAGTAAAACTCTTCACATACATTAGAGTTCCATCCACAATTGTTGTAGTCAGGGATTGCAAGGAAAACAATTACATATGGGACACATAATTTATAGTATCATTTTATAATGGTCAACCCAAAGAGTTAAATACAAAAAAAAGTGCAAGAACTCTTTCCACACATTAACACCCAAAGAATCCAGTTGAGGGCTTGGATCCCACAGCAATATCCTGCATGAGACCAGCTGAGGACCTAGAGCCCATGAC
>RJWT010018773.1:0-18723 GCA_004365215.1 Cuniculus paca
TTTTTTTTTTTTTTTGCGGCACCGAGGATTGAACTCATGACTTTGCACTTGCCAGGCAGGCGCTTAGACCGCTGAGCTAGATCCCCAGCCCTGTTTTTGAGACAGGATCTCACTATGCCATTCAGGCTGGCCTTGAGCTCACTTTGTAGCCCAGGCTGGTCTCAAACTCACAACCATCCGCCTGTCTCAGCCTCCCAAGTGCTGGGATTACAGGCGTGAGCCACCATGCCCGGCTATGTGACCAACCATTTCTAAGAAACAAAAGTAACAGGAACTGTAACCAGAACTATTACCTGGGCAAAGTGGGGGAAGGCATCCCTTAGTGACTGGACCCAGGTATTTCTACAGGTAGGCCACTGGGTACTTTGTGTCTTTCCAGCAGGGAGCTTGGGCATCATTAATCAGAAGTGCAATGATATTTATGCTGAGAAACTAGTGAGGTCAGCTGTGAGGGCACCTCCAAAGAGGGTAAACAAGTTTTTTAATCTCTGAGATGAGTCCAGGTCATTTGATATTTGAGTTGAGAACTGGGATCGTTTCATTTAAAGGTGAAGAAGGGCTGGCTGACAGGAGCCAATCAAAGGCAGAGGATGCATTCTTTAGGTCCAGGAAGGTGTCAGAAGACTGAGGCAACAGGAGGCATTGGCAGCTCAGAGATCTTGAACTCACTTTACAGGCAAAAGAGATGTATTTTAGCAGTTTGATAGTCTATAGATATTTTTCAGTTTTGAAACCTCATTTTTTTTCTTTCTCTGGGGGCCAAGATGGAGCTGGAAGGGACAGAGAAATAGTCTGTCCCTTAGCCAAATCTATTGCTAGGGCCTGCCCCAAAATAGCGGGAAAGTTCCTAAACCCTTATGACGAATGAGTAACAATCCAAAAAGGGTGTATGGGTTGGGAACCACAGAATGTAAGGTGACGGCTGCATTGTTGACAGCGTGGAGATCTTGCCCAAGGTGATTAACAGTCTATCAGGCTGATGTGTGGCTGAATGCCTGTTTGTGCTTCCCATGACATCTGACAGCAATGGGGGTTGTGGTGAGGTGGCATGGTCGATGACCAGGCCTAGAGGCAAGTCTTGGCTTATACCTCTGAGAGGAGAATTTGCAGAATTTCAGGATTATGGTTATCTGTTTTAGGCTGATACAGGTGTCATCTTCCTCTCAGTCAGAGTTGAATGTTCGGGGTTAAATGAGATGGAGGCTGACTGGCTTACTGCAAAAGAGGTAGTCACTTCTAACTTGAAAAGCAGATCTCTTTCTAAAAGTGGTATGGAAACTGAAGTATACAGGAGTTTATGTCTGGTGAGATGTCCTCCCAGGCTACAAGTTTGTGCCTGCAAGAAGAGGCAAGAGTCCCATTTGACCCAGTGATGGTAACTTTTTGACAGAGGGAACTTTTGAAGACAGAGAGTTCTGTTCCATTGTCTACTAGGAAAGTCATAGGTTTGCTCCCAACTTTTGCAATGACCATGGCTCTTGAGGGTCCAATTTGATAGAGCTTGGTCTGTCCTATCCATTTAGCCCCGACAAGGTGAGGAGAGGTTTAGGTTGAGGTGGGCCTGGATAGTCAGGTTTCTTTGTGTCTCGCAGATGGAGAGGGAGTCAAAGGGTATGGTCATCTATCAGACTGAATTTTCTTATGGACATTAGATACTTTTATCAGATTTCTGGGTAACAGTGGGTGATGGGTTTTTTGCCCCCCTCTTTGATGTCTTTGAGAAGCACTTGACTGATTTTAGGTTTCTAGGTGGTGAGACCTTTGGGACATGCCATGACAACTCATTCAACGGGGCTTACAATCCAATATTTCCTCAGTCAAAATGTGGAACTCAGAAGGAATTGCTACACCCACTCCGGTGGGTGGTAGTTGATGCTATCTGACCAGGACAGGAAGCAGAAGGTTCTGAGGGAAGGCCCCTGTGTTCAAATGCAGGCAATGGCTAGCTGGAACCTGTTCAATTGGTAGAAGTAGATGAGTTGGAAGTGGGGAGTGAAGCCATAGGTGTTGGCAGCAACTGCAGTGACCAATGAGGGTGCCAAGGTGGAAGTCTCAGGAAAAACAGGCCTCTGTTTTCCTTTTTTTTTTTAAGATTCAGAGAGCAGTTTGGTTTCAAGTACTCAAGACTGTACTGCTGATGCCTTTCCCAAAGCTGCTAGAGCCAGGTATGGTGGCGCACTCCTGAAATCCCAGTATTTAGGAGGCCAAGGCAGGAGGATCCCTAAATTTGAGACCAGCCTGGCCCACAAAGTGAGCTCAAGTCCAGCCTGAACTGTATAGTGAAACCCTGTCTCAAAAAGACAGAAATAAATAAATAAAAACAAAGCTACTGGAATTCCAGATAAGTGTGGGCCATGTACTTGTCATCCCAAGATGCTTAGAATTCTGGATTCTAGGCCTCAGTCAGTTCTACTGGTATCCTAGCTCTACTCTGTGGAAATTGAAGATGTTAAAGTTTTTTTTTTTTTTGGCTACAGGATCTTGCTATGCAGTTCAGCTTAAGCCTTGAACTCACTATGTAATCCAGGGTGGCCTAGAACTCGCTGCAATTCTCCAGCTGGGAGTCACAAGTCACATTCCTCAGATCAGAGCCCCAATCACAGACAGCGTGTGAGCAAATATACTGCCCCTTCCGAAGAGAAAAACATACTGGAACCATGCGGTCAGTTTCCAAAGAAATGAATAAATGGTCACAGCAAGAATACATTTGCGCTCTTTCAGGACTTGCTGGGGAGCTAAGCCAGGCAGCCCCTTTGTGCAGATCGCTACTGAAGGGACTCTTCATTGTCTATGCCTGTTTTGTTTTGTTTTTTGTAGTTCTGACTGACCTTGAACTATATAACCCAGGATGGCCTAGAACTCGCAGTAATCCTCCTGCCTCAGCCTCCCAAGTGCTGGGTCCCTATCTTTTCTGATTGCCTTCTCTATTTATCTGTAAACTGACCTGAGTGCAGTCCTGCCCCACTATGCACAAGGCCTGGTGAGGACTGACTAGGACGTGGACCCCAACGGGCCCAAACAAGGTGGGATGCGATATATATATATATATATATATATATATATATATATTTGCGTATGATGATCTAATCTTATTTATGTATTTATTTTTGTAGGCACCGAGAACCAAACTCAGTACCTTGGGCTTACCAGGCAGGCGCTGTGCAGCTCAGCTATATCCTGGGCCCTCTGTTTAGGCTTTCGAGTCCGCTGGAAGGACAGATATTTGAGTCAGAACTGAACTTACTCCTGTGTGATCTGCAGCAAGTAACTGGTCCTCTGCCTATACTGAGGATCAACCCAAGGTCTCACGCTTGCAACTACAACTCCACTCTTACCCTCACTTGAGAGCTTTTTTTTCCGTCTTTCATAGACGGGGTTTCGCTATGCAGTTCAGGATGGCTTGAACTCACTTTGTACCCCAGGCTGGCCTCGCACTCGTGGCGATCTTCCTACCTCAACCTCCCGAGTGGTGATTACAGGTGTGCGCCACCACATCAGAGAGCTTTTTGTCTCCGAAATATAATTAATTTCTGGCTTTCCTACTTGAAGAACTAGACAATGCGGTAGGGCGCGCCCAACCCAGTAGAAAGTACCCTTTTGGATAAATCCTGAGACTGCGGATAGTCAAGACCCCAAAGACTCCGCTGGTTCGGGGGCAGACAGCTAAACCGCACGTGACTTCCCACCCCGCCGCCAGCCCTTCGGCTTCAGGGCGTGGCCACGCGGGGTAGCTCCGTAGCCATTGGCCGGAAGGCGGGGCCCGCGGCGCGCGCACGAAGAGAGGCAGTTGGAGGGCGTGGCGATGTGGTCCGCAGGTGACTGCTATTGGCCGGGGGGCGTGTCAGGGTGTGTCCGTGGGCGGTGCTCGGCGGGTGGGGCCGCAGGCAGCGGGAGACGCGGCTTCTCAGCTTGCACCTGAGAGACGACACCCCAGGTCCTGGAGGCTGCGCTCGCCCGGCCCCCGCCGCCATGAACCGGTTCAAAGTGTCCAAGTTCCGGCACACGGTGGTCCGACCGTCCCGCCGTGAGGTGAGCCCGACCCGCTGGCCCAGCGCTCTCGCCGCGGCTGGCGTCCTCCCCCTGCTTGAGCCCCGCAGGGGACGCCTGGGGACGCCGAACCCGCGCCTCCTGAGCCCTGCTCCCTCGGCGCGCCCCATTCAGGCTGCGGACGCTGAGTCCTGGCCGCTCCGTCGCTGCGGGGAGTGCAGAGTCCAGCGCTCTGTGGACTCGACCTACACAGCTGGCTGATGGCGGCTGTCTGCCAGGCCCGCCCGGCTCGCCCGGGGACCCCACAGGAGGCGCTGCCCCCTGGGCCGGAGCCAGGCCTGAGGCCTGCGAGACTGCCTGCTTGCATTCCTGGCTTCCGGTCGGCCTAGCTGGTGAGCTGGGGCAGGGTCCCTGCGGCCCCGAGTCTTCCCTTGCTCGAGGCGGGCTGGGGAAGAGATGCAGCTCTTTCCCCTGGCCTTGAAGCCCGCGTGTGTCTGATGAAGAGGGGAGCCCCTCCCTCGGGTTTCCGCCGGCGCTTCCTCCTCTAGCTGCTGGCGCAAGCTCTTTTACTGGGGTAAATGCTGCCCGCGGCTGGGTGTGGCCTGAGAAAGACTTGAGGCAGGTGCAGGGAGCACCATGGATCCCCAGAATGGCAGTTTGATGAAGGGTGGACTTCAGAGATGATGCCACCCCCTGTGTTATTTGGAAGGCCTGGGAGTGTCCTCGGATAATGGGGCCTGTGAATTGACCTCTGGTGACCCCATCAGCGGCCTTAAGCAAGCCAAGGCTGCTAACTTGGAGCAGAAGCTCTGTTTTTATTCTTTGGACAGTATTTCCTCTGTACCACCTATGTGTTGTGCCCAGCTGCTGGAACCACCACTGTGAACATAATAGCATTTTCTTTCACTTGTGGCCCTTATAACCTCAATGAGGAAGACAGCCAGCAAACAGAAAGACATACAGGGCCTTGTAAGTTTTAATAAGTGCACTGAAGAACACACATGAGGGACTGGGATGGAAAATGGGAAAGTGGGGGTTTATCTCAGTAGGGTGGTGGGAGGAGGTTGCCTGAAGGAGGTAGCATTTCAGCTAAGGCCCAACGGCTGAGAAGTGGGAAAGCCTGGTGTGGGAATGGAAATTGGGCCAGGGTGAATGGAAAAGTATTGACCAGGAAAGTGTGGTAACAGATGAGATGAGAACAGTCCTGCAGAGCCCGAGGGCCATGGGAAGAAGTTTGGTTTTATTTTGAGTGCAGTGGAGAGCCATTCAAAGGCTGAGGGAGGTGTTTAGTGTTTAGATTTGCAGTAAAACCATAGCTCTGGGTGAGTAAGTACTGTACTGATGGAGGGTCCTGGAGAATATTCGAGGGACTTCGTGTTTTCTCCTGGGTGGGCCTCAGTCCAGCAAGGTAAACGAACAGAATGGAACTAGGGATTGCAGGGGAACCTAAAGCAGTTTATATTAGGAAGGTGGGAGAACAGGCTGTTCTCCATTTCAAAAACATTGTATGTCACTGTGTTTGTTCTGTGAACACGAATCAGGAAGGGAAATAATGTAAGACACTGATGTTCTACCAGTGGCAAGTGAACGTCGAAGTAAAAGATTGAGGTGGTGATGTGGATGGGTGGACTAGGAAATGTGGGTGCACTGTCGTTAGAGACAGGAAGGAACGGAGTGTGGTGGTTTGACACGAACAGGAAACATAAGGACCTGGCTGATCTGTTTCAGAAATAGTGCTCTTCTGCCTCCCTGCATGTGGAGGTGTTGGCATTAATACATTTTCGTGGGGGTGCAGCATTCACTCATCTAGGACGCTTGGTGGAAGGGCATGTTCTGGTGAGGCCAGACCTTGATTGACCCTCCTGAGTGTGGGCGTTTTTCTCCTGTTGCTTAGAGGAGCCCCTGGGCTCTTGTGAAGTTCTCAGCAGTGCAGCTGGGAAAGCCTAGCCTTTCTTCTGTTTTAGGTGCTTATTGCTCCTTCCCACTCTTTTCTCCTTTTAATAGTAACAAGCTCTTGCCCCACTTCCTTATGACAGCTCCTCCCCCTGGTTAAGAAACTGAGCAATATTAATATTACCCTCTTAGTGACTTAGGTTTTTCTTTTTCTTTTCCGTGACGTAGGGGGATTGAAACCAGGACCTTAATGCTGAGCTGCATCCCCAGCCCTTTTTAATTTTGTTTTGAAACAAGGCCTTGCTAAGTTGCTGAGGCTGGACTCAAACTTAGGGTCTTCCCTCAGGTTTTTGGAGTACTGGAATTACAGGTGTACACCATCATACCATTTCTGACTTAGGTTATTTCAAGAACATTTTGCATTTTCTGAGGGACTTTATCAGTTGGAACAGGATTTGATTCAAAGAGATGTATCTCTGATGGTACAGTCGTAAGGTGCATTTCCCTGAATTATGCCTCCACCTTGTCCCCTTTTTCAGCATGAGCAGAAACCTGGCCTTCACTACACCACACATTTCTTCTTCTTTATTTCCAGGCCTGGATCAATGACATTCGTGCAGGAACTACCCTGTCATGTGGGAATCATATCAAATCAAGCTGTAGCTTGATTGCCTTCAATTCTGACCGTCCAGGTAGGGGAGTGGACATGGGCAAGAAGGGGGGGCAGGCTTTGTGCAGGCTGGAAAGTTAGAAGTGGTCTGGGGTAGGAGGTTCATAGGTTAGAGGGCCTTAGACCACTACAAACTGGTTACCATGCAGTAATCAGGGCCAGGGATTTTGTTCAGTGGCACAGTACCTGCCTGGCAAGTGCAAGGTCCTGAGTTCAATTCCTGGTTAAAAAAAAAAATGCAGTAGGGGCTCAGGATTTAGTTCAGTGGCCTAAGTGCCTGCCTGGCAAGTGCAAGGTTGTGAGTTTGATCCCTGGTGCCGAAAAAAAAAAATGCAGTAATCAGATCAGTTTTGTGCTTGACTATAAACTGTACAGTAAGTCCTGGACTTACAAACATTCAAGTTGCAAACTTTCACAGATACAAATGGACCTCACATTAAGAACATTTGTAAATGTGAACAAATCACAGAAGTAGCTCACATGTCTGCCAGACATTGTCACAGTTGTGCTGCTGTGTGCTTACTGTACAGTGCTCAGTCAGAGCCAGGGTGTCTGGAAGCAGGAGAAAAAATATGGTGACGTGGAGGGGACTGCTAGGTAGCACAAAACAGTAATTTCGTAAGGCTCAGTTTGTTGCCACATGTGGTGGCACACGCCTGTAATCCCAGCCCTTGGGAGGCTGAGGCAGGAGTATTGCTGAAGTTTGAGGCCACCCTGGGCTACATAGTGAGTCTGGGCCAGCCTGAACTACATAGTGATACCCTGTCCTAAACAAAACAAAACAAAACAAAACTCACTTCGTTGGACTTACAAATGAATTTGACTTACACACATTCTCCCGGAATATTCCCAAAGATTTACTGTAATAGTTGTGGCTTCAAGAGTATTCCCAAAAGGGTAGGGAGGGGGCTGATACTGGTATTTCCAGCCATCTCCTCTGGCTATGTATGTGGAGGCCGAGATACTTGGAATCATTAAGAATGCAAAGATTTGAAAAGCCCTTCTATTAGTTGAGTTGTTGTTGGTGATAATGTAGACCTTAAATGAACTTAAGCAAAAAATAAATACCTTTTTGCCTTGCCTACGAAGTCAGGGAGGGCTGGGGATATAACTCAGTGGCGTAAGCGCCTGTCTGGCAAGTGCAAAGTCGTGAATTTGATCCCCGGTACCAAAAAAAAAAAAAAAAAAAGTCAGGGAACAGGGCAGGTGATGCACCTTCATGGTAGGACCTACAGTGTGAGAAAAATATAACCCTTTTCCCAGTGACTTCTGTATAGCCATTGCATGGATAGTTCTTGGGTTGGAGGAACCTAATCCTGGACCATTTGCTGTGTCCAGAGGGGTGTGATCTTGTGATTAGTGGACCCTCTCAGAAGGTCCTAGGCTGAGCTTTCAGGTCCTCTCTCTTATGGGAACCCTTAGCAGGGATCTCCGTTGAGCCCAAAGTCAGAGCCCCTGTGTTTGTTTAACAGGTGTATTGGGCATTGTGCCCCTGGAAGGCCAAGGAGAGGACAAGAGACAGGTGGCCTACCTGGGATGCCATTCAGGTGAGTGAGTGCCTGGAACTTGACCCCAGGGCCGGAGATTAATACACAGCTGATCCTATAGCCCATGCTTTATTATCCTGAGTGTTCTATGAGGTGGTTGTGTTCAGAAGGCTACATCCGATTTAGAATTTGGGCCTGAGAGGAGGGGAGGGAGGCTGGATATTCCAGGTTCTCCAGCTGGGAGGAGGATGATGTGCAATGCCGGGCAGAAGCTGTCTGTCAGTGCCAAAGACTCACTTCTATGTGACTGTTACCCTTCCTTGTTGTCCTGGAGCCCTGTAGGGCACCCCTTACTACTAGGCATCCTCCCCAGTCAACTCCTCCAGGGCCCTCTAAGAAGGTGGCCATGCTGGGCTGGAGGCTGGAGAGGGCTTTAGTCCACTGCGGTTGCATCTGGGGGCACATGTCTGGCCTTGTCTACCCGTCTAGCTATAGTAGCTCTGGGCCCTCTGGCCTACATTCTTGGCTGCCTGTTGGGAGGTGTTGGAAGTGAGAAAAATGGTCAGTCTTTGATCCTTTGACTGAGTGAGCTGCTTAGTGTAAGAATGATGATAATGAGGGTATTTAATACCTGGAGCACTCTGTGTGCTGTGTCACATTGTTTGTGTGTTTGTTTACTTATTTTTTTAGACAGGGTCTCACCATGTAGGTTCAGACTGTACTCGAACTCACTACGCAGCCCTGGCTGACCTGAAACTCATGGTGATCCTCCTGCCTCAGCCTCCCAAGTGCTGAGATTAGAGGCATGTGTCTCTGAGGCCCAGCCTATCTGCATTTTCTGATCTAAATTTTTAGAAAAAGAACTATTGAAGCAATGTGCACATACCATAAACATTGCCCATGTATGTCAGTGATTGGTGATGTTTGTTATATAGAGTCATGTGTACCTCCATTCAGTTTCGGAACATTTCTGTCCTTCCCCAGATGATTCCCTTTGGGGTTAATCCTCAGATACCTTGCAGCCTCAGGCAACCCTTGATCTACTTTCTGCCTCAGTAGCAGACTTGCATATTATTTTCAGGCCCTCATCCAGCAAGCTGTCATTTTTTGTAAATAGTTTTATTGGAATAGTTGCATCCATTCACTGGTATATAGTCTGTGGGTGCTTTCTTGCAATAACGGCAAAGTATAATAGTTGTTTCTGTTTTATTTTATTTTATTAATTATGGTGCTGGGTTGAATCCAGTGCCTTCTGTACGCTAGGCGAATGCTTTAGCAATAAGCTGTGCCCCCAACTCAAAGTTCATTAGTTGTGACAGTTGTATATAGTCCTAAAAATCCAAAAATCTAAACTTTATCCTTTATAGGAAATGTTTGCTGGCCTTTGCTCTGTCTTTTCATGTAAATTGACATTTCACATAAATGGAGTCATACAATATATAATTTTTTGAGTTTGACTTTTTTCACTTAACATAGTATTTTAGAGGTTCATCTCTGTTGTAGTGTGTATAAGAAATGGATTTTGTGATCTAACTTCAAACTTTTTTGGTTTTTTATACCAGGAATCAAACTTAGGGCTTCATGTTTGCCAGCCAAACACTGAGCTATGTCCCCGGCCCTTCAAAGTTTTTTGAAGTGGGTTTTTGGTTTTTTTTTTTTTAGGTGGATTTTTTTGTTTGTGTTTGGTTTTTTGTTTTCTGTTTTTTGAGACAAGGTCTCACTATGTAGTTTGGGCTGGCCTTGAAGTCAGTATGTAGCTCAGACTGGCCTCAAACTCATGGCCATTTTCCTGCCTCAGCCTCCTGAGCGCTGGGATTACAGGCATGTGCCACTATGCCAGGCTGAAGTGGGTTTTAAAGTAACCACTTTTCAGTTAAGAAAACTGAGGGTCAGGGAAGTTAGGAACCTATTGTACACACAGCTGCTGGCAGAAGCAGAATTAGTCACAGAATTGTGACTATGTTTCCTTCTTAATGCCTTTTCTCCTTAGGAAAACTGTCCCATATCGGTGATGTTTGAAGGGTGGTGAGCCCCCTATCACCAGCCTTTCTAAATAGAAGGTGGACTTGTCTGTGGGTGGATTGTAGCATCATGGTAACTGCAGCACTTTAGAGTTTCTCCTTGCAGGACCCCTGCCAAGAAGTAGCTCTTGTGAGTTGCTGAGCTCTAGCTCCCATCAAACCTGCCTTGGAGGTCCCAGGTCCCATTTTACCCACATAGGTGCTGGCTGTGGGGGAAACTGAGAAGGCTGGGCTCTGGCTGCTGTCCTACCTTTGAAGGCTCCCTGCTTTCAGAGGTCCCTATAGCCTCTCGTCTCGGAGCCACATTTGCCATCAGCCTGCTAGCCAGGGGGAGCAGAGTGACAGGGGGCACCTAGGTTGGTTCTGGGACAGGTACTATGGGGAAAGCAACATAATGGCACACTGATGAGCACAGGTTCTGACACCAGAGCACCCAGGCCTGATCCTCTGCTCTGCCCCTTTGTAGCTGTGTGACTCTGACCAAGTTACCCTCCCAGCTGGGATGATGCTGCAGGACCACCTGAAGGGTCATTGTAAGGATTTGGTGAGCTCCACGCATGTAAAGACTTAGTGCAGGTGCACTCAGATTACTCATCCATTACTGAAACTTGTTGCTTTGGGAGATACCAGGCTGCCTGCACTGCTGGCTGCCCCTGGGTGGGAACCTGATCTTCTCTGCTGCAGCAGGAGGCATGGCATGTGTTCTGAGGCTCTAGGACCAGGACTGCTGCCCTACTGTCTGGGAGTCAAGTTGGGGCTATCCTAAGTGGCGTCCATCCACGTCTGTCCTCTTTTCCTGCTCTCCTCTGGCCAGGAGGAAAACAGCCCTGCTGCCCCACAGGAAGGCAGGTGTCCGCTCCTCATTCTGGGGATGCCAGCCTGTGCTCCTATCCATACCCCACCCACTCCACTGCCCTCCACACCTCGTCTCCACCCCATGCCACCAGCCTCTTTTCCCCACTGGGCTCTGGCTCACTCTGTGCACTCTCACATCCTTTTCCCACCAAAGAACTAAGACCACATCAATCTTGCTTAAGCTCAAAGGGGATTTGTTGGTAGATTCCTGGGAACCTTCTAAATGAAAGGCACAGCTGGATGTGCCACCATGGGGGGGCCAGGCTGGGGAGTTGGATCCTTGCAGGTACCTGATAACCAAAGAAGCTTCCTGGCCATAGTCCTACTGACCTCCTGATGCCAGGGCCCTGGGCCATCCATGGTCCCCAGGGCTCTTATATGTGTCACAGGATGGGGCTCAGGGGCTCCCCACTGTATCTTGTCCAGAGGGGTGCTGGGCTCATAAACTTTCAACTGCCTCTGTCAGAGCAGAAGGGTCCCTTTCAAAGTCCTGGGCTCTGGTTTGGGCCTGGAGATGATTCTGCTAGGTGGAAACAGGATGTTTTAGTTCAACCCCTCCTCTCCCACAGATCTGATTACCGACTTGGACTTCTCTCCCTTTGATGACTTCCTCCTGGCCACGGGTTCCACAGACAGGATGGTGAGTGGAGCCAGTTGGAGAAGTGGCTCATGTCCACATACTAGTATGGGGCCTTCTGTGCTTGTCAAACCCCACCCCTGCCTCTGCTCTCTTCCTCCCCTTCAGACCCATGGGCTCCAAGTGCCAAGTTTCTAACTTGCCCTTATATTACATTACTGCCCAAAAGAAGCCAGATGGGGTGATGTGGAAGGCTGGAGGGACTGGGCTGGGCAGAACCCCTGTTCCTACTCACATGTCTTCCCTGCCATCCTCTGATCACATCTCAGAATCCTTTAGCTGGGCTCCCTTCTTCCTGTCAGTGATACCAGATACACAGCTGTAGTTCCAGGACCAAACGTGTGAGCCAGGTGAGGTGTCCCTGTCAGGCCAGAAGCTGTTACCTTGTGGATCAGTCTTGTTCCAGCACAGGACCTCACAGGAACCAGGGAGCTCTAAGATAGGTTGGTTGAAGGCAGCAAGACTCCCAGTCCTGGGCCACAAGCTTGATCTTTTCCACAGGTGAAGCTCTGGCGGCTGCCAAACCCTGGCCAGGCCCTGCCCTCAGTTCCTGGATTGGTGCTGGGTCCTGAGGAACTGCCAGTGGAAGTACTGCAGTTCCACCCCACTGTGGACGGCATTCTGGTGACCGCAGCAGGCAGGGCCGTGAAGGTGTGGGATGTGGCCAAGCAGCAGCCCCTGACAGGTAAGGCCACCCTGGCTCCCATTCCTGGAGCAGCCTCCATCTGGACAACCCTTCCATTCCTTAGTGGTATTTTTAGTAACATAAATTTAAAAATTGTTCTATGGCTGGGGTTGTGGGCCAGTGTTGCAGAGCTTGCCTAGCACGTATACATGGCGATACATGCTTGTAAACCTAGCTACTCAGGAGGCCAAAACAGGAGGATCACAAGTTCAAGGCCAGCCTGGACAATTCAGTGAGACCTTGCCTCAAAATAAAAAACTAAGAAAAAGGCCAGGTGTGGTGGCGCATGCCTGTAATTCCAGCACTTGGGAGGTTGAGGTAGGAAAATTGCTGAGAATTTGCGGTCAGCCTGGACTACATAGTCTGAGACCTTACGTTGAAAAAAAAAAAATTAAGAAAAAGGCTAGTGGGGATGTAGCTCAGTTTGAGGCTGGTCCTAAGTTCCACTCCCAGGGCTGCAAAAAAGAAAAAGAAATAAATTTTTAAAAAGAATATATCAAAGTTTGACAAGTGCACAGTGTGAATTCTACAAACATCCTATCCCTCTCAGTTCCCCTTAGGTATGTCTCAGATATTTTTTTCCGTTTTTCTTTACACTATTACTTCCTTGCATTTCTATTTTTTTCTTCTTCCTCCTCTTCCTCCTCTTCCTCCTCTTCTTCTTCTTCCTCTTCTTCCTCTTCCTCCTCTTCCTCCTCTTCCTCTTCTTCTTCTTCTTCCTCTTCTTCTTGTCGTTTTTGAGACGGTCTCACTATGTAGTGCAGGCTGGCCTGAAACATGCAACAATCCTCCTGCCTCAGCCTCCTGAGTACTATGATTACAGGCATGTGCCGCCCCACCAGGCCACAGTGTTACTTCTTCAAACCATTTTCAGCATTGAAAACAAACCCTTAACTGGGCGTGGTGGCTCACACCTGTAATCCCAGCACTCGGGAGGCTGAGACAGGAGGATCATTGTGAGTTTGAGACCAGCCTGGGCTACAAAGTGAGCTCAAGGCCAGTCTGAACAGCATAGTGAGACCCTGTCTCAAAAACACAAGAGCTGGGGATCTAGCTCAGCAGCCTAAGCGCCTGCCTGGCAGGCACAAGGTTGTGAGTTCGATCCCTGGTGCTGCAAAAAAAAAATAGAAAACAAACCCTTGGCTTTTCACTCTGGAGAATTCCCCTGTATAGCAACCCCTCCCACATGTGCATGCTTCTCGCCATAGAGAAGGTCATAGCACAGGGTCAGATCCCTGTTTGAGTGGTTTGACTGTTCATATATGACTTGAGTTGAGCCCTGTGGTATACACTGATGACATCACATGCTCCTCTCTTTAGAGGGTCCTCCCTGACCTACCTGCTTGTTGTGGAGGTAAAGATATGGATGTTCATGGGAGTTGAGGGACATACTTGGCCCAGATGGCTGTGCAGTGTTTGGGGCTCAATTCACTCTCCAGACCTGGAAATGAAGTTCTGGGCCCTCCCTTAGAAGACCATTAGCATAACCAGAGTCGTAGGCAGTCCCTCCTGGTACACCAGCTACTAAGAGTTTAGCCAGTGCCCATCATGGAGTCATCTTGTGCCGTAGTGGATGGGAGATATGAAGTAGCTATGAGACCAACTTAACTTTGAAGCAGAGGTGAAGGTGACTAGATCTTCTGTCAGCATTGGGGGTGACCTCAGCTGTAACTACCATTTCTCAGGCTCTTCTTGTGTCTGACCCTGCGCTGAGGGCTTCAGACCTCCTCCGCACATCTGTCTGCAGTTCCCGTGACACAGGTTGGCTTAGGAGTTTACATAACTTGGCCAAGGCCATGGTGTATATGGCAGGGTTGGGATTTGTCCCATGGGAGTGACCCTTGGTGTAGTGGTTATCTATTACTTCGGGACAAATTACCCCAAAATGTAAGGACATCTCATAGTGCCTGAGGGACAGGGATGTGGAGGTGGCCAAGCTGGGGTTTCTGCCTCAGTGCTCTTACCAGGGTGCCACCATCTGAAGGCTTGGCTGCGGCTGAAGATCTGTTTCTAGGCTGGGATTCACTTAAAGATGCTGGCTGTGGCATCAGACAGGGAGCAAGTGAGAGAGTACACAGAAGGAGGAAGCACACCATTGCTTTCACCAGATAATCTTTGTTAGAAGTGAGCTACTAAGTCCTGCTCACTGTCACGAGTGGTGTAATTTCCTAGAAAAAACCATAATAGAGATTTGTCCTCTTGTAATTCTGGAGGTTAGAAGTCCAAGGTCAAGGTATGGGTAGGGAAGACTCCTCCTAAGGCCAAGGCAAGATCTGTTCCAGGCTTCTCCTAGCTTCTGTGGCCTCAGGTCCTCTTGTGGATGACTGTCATCTCTCTACTTCTTTGTGTCACTTTCCATATGTATACGTCTGTCTGCTTTTTCCTTTTAGTACTGGAGATTGAACCTAGGGCCTTACATGGTAGGCAAGTGCTCTACCACTGAGATGCTTCCTCAGCCCTTTTAAAAAATTCTTTTGTTTGTTTGAGAGAGAGTCTCACTATGTAGTACAGGCTGGTCTTGAACTCTAAAAGTTATTTTGAGACAGGGTCTTACTAAGTTGCCCAGGTTGGCCTTGAAATTGTGATCTTCTTGCCTCGGCCTTCTAAGTGGCTGGAATTACAGGCATATACCACTATGTTTCAGTTTCACCTTTTCATAAGGATACCAGTCATACTGGATTACAAAGAACCTATTTTGTGTGTGTGTGTGTGTGTGTGTGTGTGTGTGTGTGTGTTACAGATTGAACCCAGGGCCTTGTGCATTCTAAGCATATACTGTATCACTAAGCTGCACCTCCCAACCCCAGAGAAACTATTTCCAAATAAGATCACATTCACAGGACCTAGAAGTCAGAACTTAAACATCTTTTGGAGGGACATAATTCAATCTAGGACAGGAAGAGTTTCAGAGAACGCATGGACTTTCTTCAGGACAGCAGCATAAGGAATTGGGGAACAGAGGTGACAGAAGCAGAGGGTCGGGTGGGGTGGCAAATGATTGAATGTGAGCCTGGGTTTGGGACTGAGGGCCAAGGAGTAGGGAACCTTGAAAGGTTGTGTAGAGATCTGGCCTGACAAGTTCAGGGTTGAAGGTCAAAGCCTGAGGGTATGGGCTGCTGCTGCACCTGTTACCTTTTGGCTGAGAGGAACCCTTGCTGCTGCCTTTGCCCTGGGAGTTACCTGAGGCCTGACCTCCACTTCCCTGGTGCCCTCATCACCTGGGGTCTGACCTTGGCTGCTTCCCCACAGAGCTGGCAGCCCATGGGGACCTAGTGCAGAGTGCCGTCTGGAGCCGAGATGGAGCCCTTGTGGGTACTGCATGCAAGGTAAGTAGGCAGTGAGAGGCTGCCAAGCTCTACCTGGGACCAGCCCAGGCCCTGTGTCTGGTACTGTATTTTCATGATAATAGAGAGTACTAAGGTCAGGATGGACATCTGTGAGCTCTGCACCTCAGCTGGGGCCCTATCAGATGGGGACCTGAAGAGAGCTCCTGTACTGCCCCTTGCTGCTCCCTGGTCTGCCATTTGACTCCATCCTGTCATTTGACTTCAGTCAGCCTCACCCCGAGTGTCTATAATTTGTCCAAACAGCCTTCTTCCTACTGAGGCTCAGTTCATCAGTGTCCTTATAAAGGGCACTGGGCCTGCTGTGTGTTGGTAGGGAGCTGACTTGGATCAGGAATGGTACTGATGAGAGGACTCTTGTGACTTGTGACTAGCCTGAGATTAGACGTGGTGCAGGCAGGAGCTATGAAACAGCTCTGAAGAAAGTTGATTCTGGGGATGAGAAGGGCAGAGCAAGCCTGTTGGGCAAGGGAGCTGCTGATGCAAATACCTGGCTGTACACCTGGAGAGACTAGTACTGAGGCCTCACATGTAAAGGTTGTGGTTATTGCCAGAGAGGGCAAGTAGTGACATGAGGTAAACAGATTTGTACTTGGAACACTCCTATGGCTGCCTTGTGGACAGAACATGGCAGGTGGGCAGTGTCTAAAATCAGATATGGTGGCTGGGCATGGTGGCTCATGCCTATAATCCCAGCACTCTGGGAGGCTGAGGCAAGAGGATTGTAAATTGTACAGTTACCCAGCCTGGGCAACTAAATGAGTTGTGATTTAGTGACACTGTCTTAAAATATTTTTTTAAAGGACTAGGGATGTAGGTCAGTGCAAAGACCCTGGGTTCAATCCCCAGTATCCACCCCAAATGGATGTGGAACAGCCTTGGGGGGGATAGGAAGAGGCTCTCTTTAGTTAGGGGATATGAAACACAGGTGGGGGTAGGGGTGGATCTTTGGGAGGAGAGAGCTGAGCCCTTATTGATGGATTGGGTGTGAAGGGTGGGTGCTTGGGACTGGTCCTTGGCTCCAGGACCAGCCCCATGGTGAGACACGTGTGTGGAGTTGGTCCTGGGACTGGGCTAGGGGGACACCTGGTGAGAATGTTTCAGGCAGGGCCACTCCCCAGGGAGTTGTAGGTGTGTTGATCTGGAGTACATCCTAGCAGAGGTATCACCTGGATTTGTGGAAGGTGGAAAAGTGGGTGTGGTTTGTACTCAAGGAGGAAGGATCATAGTCTGCAAGGAAAAGGTGTGAAATGTATAGCTAAGACAAGGTTAGGATGTGGAACCTAGGACAGAGGGTTCAGAGCAGAATTGGGGGGTATGGGGGTACCAGGGACATGAATTACCTTCAGGACCATTATCATACTGTGCTGAGCCTGAGGACACTAGCGTAGAATGGTTGAAAGGTGAGAAAGTGGAACTAGAGAGGGGAGGAGGAAGGAAATGGGTTGGCAGGGGTGGGGAAAGTGGGGCTCTTCTGAAGCAGCGAGGCAACCAGCTATGGACACCTCTAAGCACATGCTCTACACACTCAGAGGGGTCCTATTCCAGTGTTCTTTTCTCTCCCTTTTTGTAAGGCACATTTCCCAGTATATATCAAGGTGGGTTTTTTTTGGGGGGGGGTGGTTTTGATTTTTGCTTTTTGAGGGAGAGTCTAGCTATGTAGTCCAAGCGGGCCTTGATTTCACCATGTAGCCCAGGATGGCCTCAAACTTGCAGTGATCCTCCTGCCTCAGCTTCCTGACTGCTGGGATTACAGGCACCCAGCCTGGCAGTTTTTTGCAATATTGTTCACTAAGCGGAAGGTTCCAGGTACTGACCTGAACTTTGGGAGTTAAGAAGTAATAAACGGACTTCTGGGAAGATGGCGGAGTGGTAAAGAGCAGAGAAAGAGCCTCTCCAAGATTTGGTGTCCAAGCCGGGCGTGGTGGCTCACACCTGTAATCCCAGTACTCAGGAGGCTGAGGCAGAAGGATCATTGTGAGTTTGATACCAGCCTGGGCTACAGAGTGAGCTCAAGGTCACCTTAAACTGCATAGTGAGATCCTGTCTTAAAAAGACCAAAAAAAAAAAAAAAAGCCCATGGGGAAATCAAAGACAGAGACTTCAGTGAAGAAGGAAAAAGTGACAAACTGCTTTTTCCCTGAGCCCTCACATGTTGAGTGGGAGGGAGGAGCGAATTGAACATGCAGACCCACAGTAACTACTGTGGAACCCTCTACAGAGACATGCACCAGTGGAACAAGCAGTGGACATAGTGGATTACAGTGGCTGATGAGTCACTCAGGTTCAGACATCCCCCAGGAGACGGCCGATTGGCCAGTCTCCATTTTAGAGAGGAGCCAACTGACCTCAGAACTCAGAGCAGCTGCCGACTGGCTCCATCTAGTGGCTCTATTTCAGAGTGAGATGGAACTCTGTTCAAGTCTGCAGGAGGTCAAGGAACTGAGTTCAAGCTGGCAGGAGGCACACAGAGTATTGTAGGCTGAACAGATTGGATTTCAGCCTCACAGCCAGCAACCAGCTGGAACTTTAGTGGAACTGAAGTTGAAGACTTGCTGGGATTATCCACTACTCCACTGTAACTCTACAAATTTCCAGCTGGCATGCTAGGTTAATCAACATGGGTCTGGAATCTGTCTGCCACTTTGTCTACCAGTGACACCTGAGACAGTCCTTGATGTGAACATTTTTTTTCTTCTTTTAGTCTTTCTTGGTTTTCTTTTGTTTTTTCTTGTTTGTTGTTGTTTTTACAAGAATGTGAATGCTGTTTTTAGGGTTGTTTTTGTGTTTTGTTTTGGTTTTTTTTGGTACTGGGAATCGAACTCAGGACCTTGCACTTGCCAGGCAGGCTCTTCTGCCACTGAGCTATATCCAGCTCTAGGGGGTTTTTTTTTGTTCTGTTCTGGTCTTGTTTTTAGTTTTTCCTTCTCTCTTTCCCTCCTGTCTTTTTCACCAGTCTCGCAAAGTTTGGGTAATCTTCTTTTGTCCTCCAGCCTTCCTTTTAATCTCTTCCTGTTCTTCTATTTCTCTTATTTTTTCCACAACTTCTAGATTTTCTCCCTTGAGGGTAAAATCACCATACTGAGGGCATATTTACTGTATACAATTACCTGGTGTGTTTTAGATTTTGTTACATAAACAAAA
>RJWT010018775.1:0-18714 GCA_004365215.1 Cuniculus paca
ATTTAGGAAATATTATTTTGAATACTGTTGCTCCTTTTCCATGTATGTCAATCATGATCAAATAATTTTAAAACTCTTCTTTATTTAAAAATTCCTCCTTTTTTCTTCTGAAATCCCAATGGCAATTTTTTTTGAATTATTGATCATGTGTTCTTAGATTTTTAGTGTTCATTGCTGAAATTAGTTTTTTCTCTAATTTCTAATTTTTCTTATATTCCAGGAGCTCATTTCAGAGTTTCCCTAAATTTGATTTATAATGTGATTTCCTATATCAACATTTATTTTAACTTCTTTTTAATAATTAGGTTATATTTTTCCTTTGTCTTATGAGAATAGAGTTTTGGTGTGTTTGCACTATTTTCAAAGATACTTTATTCTTATTATTTACAGTCTTACAGTATTCATGCTTTTTGTATTATTTTTTCCATTTGCATAAAACTAATTATCCTGATATTTTAGTCAGAAGGAATTGATGATAGGGCTCTTTCTAACTTCACAAATCTAGAAATACCTCTCTTGTACTTTTTTAAAGTGTTTTTTTCGTGGATCTGTTCACCTCTTTCCTTTTTAGGTGAACCTTTCATCATCTTGCCCCGATTTTTCCTAACCTCTAAATTTGTGCTTAATTCTCTGAAGTTTCTCCAAAGAAGGTACTTCAAGTAGTGAACTTCAAGAATCTACAGATTTCAGGGTATTTGATCTTTCAGATCCTAGGGAGGAGACTTTTCACTTGCGTGCAAAATATCTATCCCAGTTTGTTATTATTACTATTAAATAAACTGACTCACCTCATGAGTGGAAATTTGAGTGCTACCCTCCCCTCCCCTCATTTCTACGACATACCACTTCATTTCTCACTGTTTTCTTCTGCAAAGATTTTGTATCATGTGGGCCAGGAAACTGTCAACTCATAGTTTGAAATTTGTGTAAATACCTTGTCAAAGGTATTTTTTGGTTTTACTATCCTGGCTTTCTTTCTGTTTTAATGGAGGAATTAAGAAACATTCAAAACTATTGAATTTTTCAAGAATTCTGAAGTAGACTTATTTTCAGGACTACCTGAAAAATGAACAAAATGTTCTATATTTGATGTGATCTAATTATTCCATATTCAATATGGTTTGGTAGTGTCTGACACATAATAAAACTAGCCCCTTTCAGTGTCCAGATGCTAAGAGGATATAATATAGGTCAGGCTGATTGGGCATTGAAGGTGAGAGAATAACTAGATGCTGGGGTCTGTGGTTTAGAAAGCCTGTCACAATGAGATCAAAACTCTCTCAAACATCTGAAAGTTCTAAACACTACAAACATGAATTCTTCCAAATCAGTAAATGTTGCAGCTGTCTGTGCAAATACATATTTAAATAATATTAGAATAAATTTCACTTGAAATATTAGAAATGTGAAGCAAAAAATAAAATTTTTTTACACAATAATGTATCTTATTTTGTTCACTAGTTAGCTACCCAGCCTAACATTCTTTAAGGTTAACATCTGATGAAGACTGGCATATTTTGTCTATTGATATCTATACTCTGTTATTCTGGAAGGAAAATAAACTGCATCCTCAAAACTTCTGAAAATAAAAACATGATTATAACATCCATATGCGTGTAAATCATCTAAACGGAGACTTTCTTACCGCTTATCCTATTAAAAGGTCAAGAACACAGTGAATCTATAAATAAATCTCCAGACTACCAATTAGGAGGGTAAACCTTTAAGCAGTTTAGTTTTTGCATTTTTCAGTAACTGATTTTACCCTTAAATCCTTCAGCCTAGCAGCTTTATAGATGTCTATTTTTAGTGATTAAAATTTCCTTTAACCTATTTTAGAAATTCAATGCCATATATGCAACGACATTAACAGATTGCTATGACTAAAGCACACTAGAAGAAAAGACTAGTACCCAATGCAAAATTCACAGCCTAGGGTCAAAACATCTTCAGGCAACATGCAAATGCAAATTTTAAGCAGTAAGACTTACGTCACTCCAGAGGACCTCTTCTTCTTTTTGCTTCCTGATACATCTGTGTTCTAAATACCTCCCCCTCCCCGCCTATATATATATTTTAGAATGGTACCCTGTCATAGCCCCAAAATTTAGGCCAAGTCTATGGCAGATTTTAATCTTATACTTGAATTATTTATGTGAACAATATCAGAACCTGTCATGTTAAGCCTACATAAGCTGAAGGGTTATGTTAGGTCTGCATAAGCTTAACGACTAGTTAAGAGATTTAATGCTGCACAGAGCTCAACCTCCTTATCCCATTATGAGCTGCTTACTGAGTTTAAAAGGCACATGCTTCATTAAGTTACTTAAAGGTTTTAGTTCAAAGCAATTTCACAACTTTTAACTTCTCACTGGAAACTGCATTAATTTATGGGTTGGGTAGAATATTATTTCAATTATTTACGTAAATTATAGACATGTAAGACATCAGGATACAGCTGTCTAGTATCAGTAACTTTACTGATGATTCTTTTGATGATACAAGATAATAGAGAAAACTGAATGCCACATTTGTCTGTGCATCTTCCAATACAGCAAGGAAATTCACAAATAGAAATGGAATAACCATCACATGACAATATTAAGCAAGAGACCTTTATTGTTAAATCCTAAAACTTTCATTGAAAATTAACGGGGAAGTACAGTACATATGAATATACCTAAAAAATAATTTTGTTTGATGACAAGTAGTTTGTACATCTGATACAACTTTGGAAATCTAATTATTAAAGAGAAAATGCCTTCTTATGTAAAGAAGATAGCCTTTTACATTCTCTCAATAATAGTTAATGTAGTGAATGAAAGGCAGTAAAGAAGAAAAGGCTTTGAATAAATGACTGTTGTGCATTAACAGTTCAACACTAACTCATTATCAGGATGTCCATCTTAAATTATTTATACATGGCTGCACAAAATTGAATTGAGAAGTAGTGTTTGGTGAATTTGCCCTTCAGTTTCCATGGAAACAGATGCTGGCTTGTATTTCTTTAAAGCTGGTCTTAAAGTGGAAAACTACAGCACATTAATACTCAGAAAGCTCAAAACAATATACTTCATAGATTTTTAAAAAATTTATTGGTTTTGTGAAACAACAGCTGATAGCATGCCATATAACTAGTATAGAGCACATTTACTTTTTACTGATTTTCTTTTCCTGTTTGCTCATCCCTAGCCATCCTCTGCGCATTTCTGTAGAATGGCTTAACAGCAAACATTGTTCTTCATTTGGTCTCACATCCTTAGAATATAACACAGGCTTTGGCTGAAACACTTGTTTAATCAAAGCATTTTTAATAAATAAAATATAATAAAATCAGCTATTTTCTCTCAGTCATAATAAAGTAGCAAGTTTTAGTGTTAGATAGCTGGTATTTGAAACCTGACTGCAATAATTAACTAGGTATTTGACTCATATGAAAATTACACAAACAAACGCATACAGATCAGTTTCAAAGGGATTAAATCCAAGTCATAGTTATTGTTATCTTTACATAATGTGATTCATATATAGCACCTAACAATTTTTAAAATGGTAAGAAATCAGTAATTATAATAAGAAATATTATAATCTGTAATTATAATAAGAAATCACTTATTATAATAATAATAATTATACTGTGGCTACTAGTTTGTGCCAGGGATTGTGCTCTATGCTCCTTTCCCACTCATCATATATCCTTGTATCAGAATCTTCATTCTGGTGATAGAGATACTAAGAAGTGAGGGCAGAATTTGAACCTTCCTCTGCCTGACTCTAGACCCTGGAATTTGTTAGGAAACCATGCTAGCTTTTGTGGACATGTTTCAAATGTCCTGAAAAGTTGAAGGTCTCTCTTTAAAAGATTTTTACAAAGAATTTCTAGAAATTAAAGTATGGCCACCTGATCCACTACAGAAAACAGCTAATTCAATAGAGTAGGTTGTAGAAAGGAATTTTTACACACTATATTTTATTTTTACTTTTTAAGGAGGTCAGTTAGGTTTCCTTGGTGTAGTGTACAAAAACATACAATTTGATTTTTAATTTGAAAATAAGCATCTTATTCTGGTTCAAGGTCCTGAGTCTTTTTCAGGATTCACCTGGTGGTTCAAGGGAATTTGCAAAAAGTCCTCTTTGTTAGTATTTTGCCTTTGTTTAGCTCCTTACCACACCTTTTTTTTTAAATAATGGAATTATTTTAACTCATCATTTTTGTCCATTGACAACAGAGAGAGAATATTATAAGAGAAACACATCTTTCTTTTAAGTGTGAGGTGAATGGTTAAACAAATGTCTTCACAAAAGACAGGAAAGTGTTAGCTACTTTATCAAAGATCTTCAGTTGATTGTAATATAAACCTTATTTTATTTAAAAATAATTCTCGTATAAACTTAATTGAGTATAAATCCTTGCAAAATCAGCATTCACATGAATATAACATATTTAAAATAAACAGCAAAAATACTCCTTTGTAGAAACGAACGACAGTAATAAAAAAACAATACACAGGGGCAGGACTATCTATAGTCACATACCTAGAAAGTATAAATCAGTCCTATGACACACAAACCTTTTCAAGACATTATTCAGATTAAATGTGAACTGTAGATTCTATGAACAAACATAGACACGGTTAATGAAGAACTAAAGACTTGTCTATAAGGATGGATAAAGCATATAGAACAATCATTAAAAAAATTCAGTGAGGGTTTCATTCAGGAAAGGCATTTTTTTCTTTTGTTGTTTTCTACTTAATTAAACATAAAATATGTCTACATAGTCTCAGAGCACTAAGTAGGATGATCAAATAAGTATTATCTTGATCTATATTAACTGCTAGGTAGTCTACTATCTTGACTTACAAATGTGGCAATTTAAATCTAACATCATGCTTAATTAATAAATTATTGTATTGTACTGTTGTTAGTGAAATGCTTCTATCAACACTAATTTTAAGTTAACTATAACTCAGAAACCTAGTATCTTTTGATAAATTAATAGGATGAAGCATTTAATTAAAGGATAAATAATTCCTATTTTGAACAATTAAATATATATTTATACATGTTGCAGAGTAATGATGAAGCCAGTTATATAGTTCTAAATAAAATATTTTGGAAAAATGGTATAGATCGATGAAAGTCTTATAACTTTTATAATAATACCAAAACATGACTTGCAGTATTCACTCAATTTCTCATCTGTGTATGAAGACTTGTTTTTCAACTGACTGTCATATCTTAATAGGTTGAATAGCAAAGCACTTACGAAAAAACAACTATCTTCTATTAAGCAGACTTAGCACAATTTACAAAAATTTAAAATATTTTGGTGCCAGTATTTTCACTATTTGATTTTAATTTAAAAGAGATTTATTTTTCAAAAAATATTTATTGTTTAAATTATCATGCAATTGATTATTGCATTGCTTTAATGCACTATAAAGTTTTAAATTCTTTGTTTTAGTTTCAAATAGTAGTATTTGTAGCCCATGTAAACAAAAAGCTCTTTGGAGTTCAAAAAAATTTTAAAAGTTAAGGTTTGTATGACCAAAAGTATTAGAAATGTTTGTAAGGAAACAAAATGTTATTTCTTCAATCTTAAAAATTCCCCTTACTTTCATCATTTACTATGATTAGTACCTTTCTCGTCCTTGAAAAAAAATGTCATCTAAGTAGATCTATTTAAAAACTCTTACAGCGTTTTATTCAGTACATGAAAAAATACTGAGCTCTTTAGAAACTGCTCCATTTGCAAAATACATTTATAACTTAACCAAAATAAATAATTCATACCTCACCAAGTGAGTAATAACGTCTCGGGATCTGGGAGTCTGGGTAGATGTTTTCTAGGTACCAAGAAAAGGGCTTACACTTCAGATTTTCTCTTAGTGCTTTTCTGACTGACACGTCTCCATAATCCACTTTGACAACACCTGGAATTTTTCAGAGAAACACAAATCAGTTTGTGCTATTTTCATTTCAGCACAGTTTTACTCTGTTTACTCCGTTAGCAATTTTTTCTCTATAATTATAATTCTATCAAATTCAATTGCATGTGCAGCCGCTACTACACTGATTTTCTTAGTAACATCCGATTAGAACATTAAATAGACATAAAAACAGTTCTTGCATTGGTATGACTTTTGAAATGCAAATATTAAAATACTTGTAATTCTTGGATTAAATAATTATCAGCTAAATATAAATTGGTATTAATTTATTGTCTAATAAAGCTTAGCTAAACTGTGTAATGTGTATGTTTTTTGTTAATAAAGATTTCAGAATTTTTGTTAATGCTCATTTATTCACCATGCATGTATTTTATGAGAAATTTATAAAAATATGATACTCATAATGATTTCATATGTGTTTTAACTTTCCTTTCTCCTTGAATTTCTTTTCCATCTATGCAAAAGACTTGATTTTTTTCTTCACAGATTTTCATTTGATTTTATACTATGAGTTACTGAAAGCTACATCAAATCCTTGGAAAAGTTGGTAAATGAATAAGTATGAAGAAACCAACATAAACAAACTGGACAAGAAAAAAATTCCTATACATAATTACATTCCTTAATTTTATTTCATATGATCGCAAAATGTTTGAAATAAAAATATTTTCACTGAAATCATAAAAGGATGTTTTTGAGAAACAAATATAACAATGTGTCTAATTTTTATATAAGGCCTGTCTGTGGTAACATGATTCACTCATTTTTATCAATACTAAAAATAACATTTTATTTGAATAATTAACTATGAGAAGTTAGCAATTATTTCTCAGATTATTTTGAAAAGATTGCAATGTGTAACTCATTTTTTAAGGCCAGTAAATAGTCACATGCTGGTGGGGGTGAGATTTGGGGCAGTGACTTAGCACTTGGGATGTTCCATTGCACACATGCAGCAAAGTCTATCAATCACTATGTAAAATAAGGAGCGATTATTTAAGAAACCTAAATATCTGTAGCTAATCTCATTATAATGACCTTGTTTTCAAAACCTGTTACTCAATAGCTCTGTCTTCTTTCTGTCTTCAGAATTTTGTTCTTTTCAAAATTGATTGCCATAGTATTGTTAGAAAGCATTTTGATGATATTTAAGAAGCAAAACAATTTCTTTCCAGAAGAAAATATTAATTTTCTTAGCTGGTATTTGGACAGAAAACAACAAGTCTTTCAGGTGTTTAAACAGATGAGTAATTGCTTTTAAAATCTCTCTATCCAGAATTTCCAATGTGGACTGAAACCTTAAAAGAAAAGATTGGAAAATAATTTTTCATTTATAAAATTGATCACCAAAATAATATCTTAACAGATTGTCACTACAGCTGAGATGATCATAATATATTATTCTCAAAATTATATATCAATTATATATGCTATGAGGTCTAGGCAAAATGCACTGTACCCTCAGAGAGCTTCCTTCCATAACTTTACTGTTCCGGTTTCATTTATGAGGTGCATGAATTTAATTGAGACTGAAATTTATATCAGTATTCTTCCTTTTTTCTTGGCCTCAGAAAATTTTCCTATGGGAGTTTTACGAGTATTTTTCTGACTGGAAGGCATGATTCAAGATTCATTTAGATATTATTTTACAATAACTCAGAGGAAACATTAGTTGTGGAAATAGGATTTGGCAAAAGGTGATTGGTGGGGGATAATACAATTTACTGAGGAAACCCAAAACCTTTTTAAGGGTAAGGGGTTTCTTACTGGTCCTGGCCAGGAACTGTGGGGAAAGAAATGGTCTTAACAACGGAAGACACTGCAGCCCTCTCTTCCTCTACTATAGGGACAAGAACCAAGGAGCCCTTGCAGCTCAGTGAATGCAGCTACAAGACAGCTGGAACTTTCTTGTGCTGGCATGATTTAGTGACTGTGAAGTACAGCCTGAATCAGTTTATTTAGATCTGTGCCTGGAAATAGCATTTCATTTGTTCCCCAAACTCTTATCTACAAACCACACCTCTTGAGCATAGTTCAAACAACTTCAATGGGATCTCAAATAGGCAACTCCTAGATGATGCCAAATGAATAAATTATCAGTGAACTTTAGAATTACAAGGTAAACAGCATAAAATTTTATTCACTGAAACTACTGAAGAATACTTAATAAATATAGAAAATAAGGTGGATACTCTGGTAATGGAATGATTTAGAAGTCATCATAGACATAACCAGAAAAAACCTCTCTGAGACATCATATTTAAGATACCAGAACAAAGAGAAAATACTGAAAACTGCTACAGAGAAGTGCCAAATCATCTATAAGATGAAACCTATCAGAATAGCAGCAGATTTATCAACACAAACTTTAAACTTCAGGAAACTATGGAGTGAAGCTTTTCAAACCTTAAAGAAGCTACATGCAAACCCAGATTACTATACTTTAAAAATCTGTCCTTCAGAATTGAAGGAGAAATAAAGACCTTGTGTGATAACAATAGACTATGAAATCAGTGAAAAGTAACAAAAGAGACACAAACACATGCATATTGAACAATGCACTCTTGGACAATCAATGGGTCAGAGAAGAAGCCAGAGAGGAAATTTAAAATTTCCTAGAATCAAATGACAGTTGAAACATGACATAACAGAATCTATGGGACACAATGAAAACAGTTCTAAAAATGAAGTTGCTTATGAACTCCTACAATGGAAAAACAGAAATACCACATACATAATATGCATACCAAATACATAATCATGCATCTCTGGGTCCTAGAAAAACACAACCCAAACCCAAAACTAGTAGAAAAAAAATAATTATTAAGATTAGAGCAGAAATTAATGAAATGATACAAAAATAAAACAATGCAAAGATCAGTTCATTAAAAAAATTGCTCTTTGAAAGGTGAAACAAGATTGATAAACCCTTAACTAACTTTATCAAAACACAGAGAGAACACAAGTCAAGTAAATTAAAACTGGAAAAAAGAATACAATTACAAGACAACACTGAAATCCAGATTATTTGAAACACTTTTAGAAAGGTCTAACCAACAAATCAAAGAAACTAGAAGAAATGGGAAAATTTCTAAACACATATGACTTACAAAAAGTGAAGCCAGAAGGTACAAAAATTTTGAATAGACCAATAACAATAACATTGATGCAATAATAGAAAGAAAAGCATTAGACCTGATAGATTTAACACTTTAAGTTTACCAGAATTTTAGAGAAGAAGCATTGCCAATACTCCTTGGCCCTTTTCACATAATTGAAAGTGAAAGAATCCTTTCAAACTCATTCCATGAAACCAGCATTACCTTGTTACCAAAAGTGGATAAGAATGCAACAAAAAATTAAACTAATGGCCAATATAGTTGAAGAAGAAACTCAATGAAAAGGGCCTCAATAAAATACTTGCAAACAGGATACAACAGCACATTATAAAGATCATTCACCATGACCAAGTGAGATTTTTCCAAGGGATATAAGGATGACTCAGCATACATAAGTTAATAAATGTAATACACAATAGAGATACAATGAAGAATAATTATATCACATGATCATCTCTACAGATGTAGAAAAGGCTTCAATAAAATTCAATATCCCTTCATGATGAAAACCCTATTGAAAGTAAACACAAAAAGACCTTATTTTAAAGTGACAAAAGTCATATATGAAAAACCCTCAGCCAACATCAAACTGAGTGGGGAAAACATGAAAAGCATTTCCTCTGAAATCAGCAGTGTCTATTCTATCATTCAAAATAGTACCTGAAACTTGCAATCAGACCAGAGAATGAAGTAAAAGAAATAAAAATAGGAAAGGAAGAAGTTAAATTATACCTATTTGAAGACAAGATGTTTTACAAAAAATTACCCCCAAAGACTACCTAGTTGAAGACTTCTAGATCTGAAAAATAAATTCAGTAAAGTTGCAGGATATAAAATAAACACATGAAATCAATAGTGTTTCTGTACACTAATAATGATCCCACCAAAAAGAAAAAATCAGGAAAACAATTGCACTCTAGATAGCTTCAAGAAATAAACAAATGAAGACCTAGGAATCAACCTGAACACAAAAATTGTAGAACTGTGAACAAAGAAATTGAAGAGGGAGCTGGGTGTCATGGTGCATGCCTGTAATCCCAGTACTCAAGAGGCTGAGGCAGGAGTCTTCTTGCAAGTTCAAGACCAGCCTTGGCTACAAATTAGTACAATCACTGTAAATCAATGTGAAGCTTCCTCAAACATCTAAAAATAAAAATTCCATTTGACCCAGCTATCTTCCCCAAAGGGTTAAATATGTTCCCCAAAAGTAAAAATTATCATATTACTGGGATACATGTATACTCATGTTTATAGCAGCACAATTCATAACAGGCAAATCTTGGAAGTGGCATATATGTCCCTCAACAGATGACTAGATAAATAAAATGTAGTATATATACACAATGAAGTACTAGATACTTTACCATAAAGCAAGATAAACTTGAGGAATTCATAGATAAATGAATGCAACCTGAGAACATAAAATCAAGTTAAATATGCTAGACATACAAGTTTAAATATCACATGATTTCTCTTTAATAAGAAAATCAAAGTATACATATGAGAATGAGAAACAAAATGGAAGACAGATAAATAGGAAGTGAGAGAGGTTCAGATGGTTACTCAAATTACCTATTCTGTAGTTTCAAATATATTTTAATATATATGTTAATTGGTTACATTTGTAATAGTGTCTCCAAGTTCATTGGAAAAAAAAAGTGTTGAGCGAGTATCTGATTGTTTCTTCTTTGTAAGAGCAAGGTATTTTTGTCAATATCTTAGACTCTGAGTAACTACTTTGAAGATAACAATGCACAATGTATTAGTGATTGTTATTCTTATTTTGCTGTAAATTTTTTTCATAAACCAGAAAAAAGAAAAGAAATAAGTAAAAGTCATACAGAACATAATAAATAACTGCCCCTAAATAAAAACACAAATGTGTGCAGGCACATATAGACATACACACATTGGGTTGTCAATGATTTCAATGTTCCCCCGTCTTCATTACTAAATTCTATTTTAAATTTTTCGGTAATGAATATCATAACTAGACCACCAATATATTACAGAAAGTAACTTTTAAAAGAAACAAAGTTATTGTCTCTACCTCATGGAAAAATCTTTATTATCTAATCTGCCAGTAATACTAAAATTAAATTTATACAGTAATTTAAAAAAAATAGATCTAAAACCTAGATATAAAAATAGAAACTTTCATTTTGTTGGAAGATAACATACAGGAAACACTTAAAGCCATAGGCACAAATAAAGACTTCCTGAACCAAACTCCATTAGCGTATGAAACAGTATCAAGAATCAACAATTGAGACTACATAAAATAAAAAAGCTTTTGCACAGCAAAGAAAACAACATCTGGTAAACAGACCACCCATGAATTACAAAAAAAGATTTTGCCAGCTACCTGCTACTCTTCTGATAGTAAAGCTAAAATTTTACTTCCTCAAGACAGACAATCCAATCAAAAAATGGGCAAATAAAGTGAAAAGACACTTCTAAAAAGAAGTACAAATGGCTAATAGTGTCCCCCAAATATTCAACATCTTTAGCTATTAAAGTTATGCAAATCAAAACAGTAGTGGGATTCCATATTATTCTAGTCAGAATGACTATTATCAAAAATACAATAAGCAGAAAATGCAGTCAGGGATTTGGGAAAAAGCAACCTCATTACAGGTTGGAGGGACTGTGAACTAGGACAACCACTATTACAATCAGTATGTAGATGCTCCAGAAAACTAAAAATAGAAGCTCCGTCTGAGCCAGCTACCCTGTCCTGGGTCATTCCTGAAAGAACGACATCATGCTACCGCGATATGTGCATACTCATCTTTACAACAACACAATTCATAATAGCTAAACTCAGGAAACAGCCTAGATTCCTGTCAACAGATAAATGGGTAGAGAAACTGTGGTGTGCATACCCACTGGAAACGATTCAGCCATAAAGAACGAAATTATGTTATTTCCAGGAAAACAGGTAGAATTCGAGACCATAATGATAAGCAAAACGAGTCAAATATAAAAAGTTAAATATCTCATTATTTCTTTTATATGAAAAATCTAAAATAAAAATAAATAGATGAATAAAAATCAAGGGAAGATGATAGTAAACATATTACACAACTTAAATTACGAATTTATTTTTGTGATATTTCCTAAACTTCATAAAAATGGAAAATCATCTTATTTTGAAAATTGTCTTCAGGTGCTTTATAAGTAAGAATCTGCTCCTCTAAAATAACAATAATACATGTTTGCTTTTGTTTTACATGTTATGCTTTTTTTATGTTGCTCAGAGTAAAATCCAGAGCCTGGTAGATAGTAAGCAAATACCACTGAGCCTCATGCTCAGCACTTGTGCTGTTATACTTTTTAAAATCTTTTTATTTAGTTCATTTTGTATTGGCATATGTTTGCAGTACATAGTGATTATGTTCATCATGAGGAGTTGGTAAATGATTTTTCTTAATTCTTTTTTAACCCCCCTTTCTCCCCTTCCTTCCCCTCCTTCCAAGTCCCTGCATTTTTAACCCAACTAGTAATTATTTTATTGTGAAGTATCTAATTGACACAGTGTTAGAGGCTTAGCAGATTACTTGGAATTATTTTTTTAAATTATAAACTAATTCTCTAATACATCATATTAATTTATCCATTCTTCATGTGCACACAAATTACTCAGGCTCCTAAACTTTCATTAGGATGTCACCCGAGACAGAGCTACGCTAACAGGCTGATGGCTATCGCAGGTAATAATGCGCAAAGATTATCCATTGCATTTATCTTTTACTGTAATGACTGAAATTTTATTTTAGTGGAGTAAAAATAAGATAATTTCACAAATGTCATAGCTTCTATGGAAAAGTGTGTCCCATGAAAGAACCAAATATCAGACATTGTCTCAATTTGTTTAATGTCAGCGTCAAAAGTTACAGCATATCTTGAGGCTGAATTTTCTAGGTAATTTTCTCAAACTTTAGTTCTGACCAGTAATAAAGTTCTCATACTCAGCTGCATGGTTACAGACCAATAAGAATATGGAAAATAAGAAAAGTGAACATGTAAAGTAGCATTTTAAAGTAAAGGTCAATTTTATAGTAATAGAGGCAAATGAAACTTCATAGGAATATTTCACTTCATTCAGCTACATCAGCATAGTATGTAGTCATCTGATTCCACCTCACGTATTTTATGTAACATACAAAAGAATTATCGCTCTATTGATAATGCTACTGATCTCCCTGCATGCATTTTGGTTTTGTTTTGTTAGTTTTAAATTTTTGTCTCAGAAGAAAGATATGCATATGATTTTTCAAGTAATCTTTCTTAAATTTTACAAAATACTTGGAAATTATATATTCATTGAAGATAACACTAAAACATGAAAACACTACACAATTTAGTATCACCTGTAATACACTATGACAGTTAAGCTGGACTGTCAACATTATTGGCTTGAGAGCTTTCCAGGAGATAAGTAAGGTACATTTTTGGGTATGTACAGGTAAGTCATAGAGATGCGACCTGGCGTACTGTATCTGTTCTTTCACCATTGTGTGGCACTGTTCCCTTCATCTTTTTCCTGGCACTTTCAAGAAGATGTTTCTACTTTGCGGTCAACCAACTATGGACTGAATCCCTTGAAACTGTGAGCCAAATAAACCTTTTCCTTCTTTAACTTTGGATGTCAGGAATGGAAAAGATGACCAATATGTATGCCTATATTTAAATTATAGCAACAATTTTTCTAGACCTTTACATTTTTCTATAATATACAGATAACAGCTTACTTGTAAAAGTTGATTCATGTAATAATATGCACTCACAACTTGCTCTTTAGTTAAAACACCATATCATGAACACTATTTGAAGTCAAACTTCCATGAAGTTTAAAGAATTTTGTGTAAAATCAGATTTTAAAAAACTTTTTAAATATTTTTGATTATTACTATTTGAGTAAATTATTTATTTTCATTAATTTGTATACATTAATGGAGTTCAGTGTGATATTTCGACATACACATACAGTGCAACAGTAATAGCCAGCCAACTTTCATCCATCCTACCTATTTTCACTAGTGTAATTTAAAGTGATTAAATGTATATGGAAGAATGCATTATATTATAAACAGATCCTATATCAATTTTTTTTATTTAAAAGAGAAAAAAAAACACAGAAAGGACAAAACAAAAAGGAAAAGAGACAAAACAACAAAAACAACAAATCCAAAACAATAACAATATAGGTTTTGAAAACATGATTACAGGAATGTAACAATGGTTGTTATATTGCATATTGTCATCTTCAAAAAAGTTGCTTAGATTACCAGATACAAGCATGCAAAGTTGCTCTAATCATATGAGTATTAACTATTCTTTTCCAAGAACTAATAGAATTAGTATAGTCATCTTAGCTATCTTATGTATACATATGTAAATTTTTTTTTTCCTTTTCCCTTTCTTCTTTCATCCTTTCCTTTATCCCAGTTATTTCCCCTCTTTGAGCAGTTTCTTACCCTTACACAATATTTATTATAGATTTTGGATCTTATTTGCTCTTTCAGTTTCTTACACTAGGGATACAATATGGTATTTACACATGTGAGTTTGATTTATTTCACTTATGAATATGGTCTCAAGTCGCATCCATTTACTGATAAAAGCCTCAATGTGATCCTTCTTTAGAGCTGAGCAGTACTCCATTGTATAAAAATGTCACATCTTTTTTATTCATCCCTCAATTGATGGGCATTTGGACTGTTTCCAAGATTTGGCTATTATAAATTGTGCTGATATAAACATGGGTGCACATATATCACTGTGGTATGATGTTTTCAATTCTTCTGAGAAAATGCTCAGAAGCAGGATAGCTGGGTCAAATGGAACCTCTAGTCCCAGCTTTTTGAGGAATCTCCACACTGATTTCCACAGTAGTTGTACCACCCTGCATCCCATTAACAGTGGAGAAGGGTTTCTTTTTCCTCACAGCCTCTCCAGCATTTGTTATTGGTTGATTTCTTGAACTTGGCCATTCTTTTTGAAGTGAGATGAAATCTCAGTGCTGTTTTAATTTGTATTTCTCGAATGACCAATGATGCTGAACATTTTTTCATGTATTTATTTTTCATTTGTATTTTTTCAGCTGAGAAGTTTGTTTTCATCTCAGATGCCCATTTTTGGATTGGGTCTTTGAATTTCAGGGGCCTGATTTTTTTTAATTCTTTGTATGTTCTAGATAGAAGACCTTTGTCTGAAGGGCAGTTGACTAAAATTTTTTCCCAATTTGTGGGTTTTCTTTTCATTCTGTTGGAGATTTCTTTTGACATGCAAAAACTTTTTAATAAAATGATCCTTTTCAAAAATAAGATCCCAATTGTTGATTCTGGTAAATATATCCCGTGCAGTTTGATTTTTGTTCATGTACTCTCTACCTACCCCTATGTCTTCAAGGTTTCTACCTACTTTGTTTTCCAGCAGATTTAGTGTTTCTGTTTTAATATTTAGATCTCTGATCCATTTTCACACTAGCTTAGTCATGGTGATAGACATGGGTCTAGTTTTAGTCTTTAGCATATGGAAAGCCAGTTTTTCCAGCACCACTTATTAAAGAGGCTATCTTTCTTCCAGTGAACATGTTTGGCCCTTTTGTCAAAGATAAAGTGGCTGAATGTGTTTGTAGTTGTCGCTGTATCTTCTAATCTATTCCATTGATCTTCAGGTCTGTTTTGATTCCAGTACCATGCTGATTTTATCACAGTAGCAGCTTTGTAGTATAATTTCAAGTCATTGATTGTGATGCCTCCTGCCTTGGCTTTGTTGCCCACAATTGCCTTTGATATTCTAGGTCTCTTCTGATTCCAGATGAAATTTTGGGATGATTTTACTAGGTCTGTGAGGTGTGCTAGTGGAATTTTGATTGGAATTAGATAAACTCTGCATAACAATTTTGGGAGAATGGCCATTTTCACAATGTTTGTTCTTCCTATCCATGAACAGGGAATGTTTTTCCATTTTCTGAAATCCTCTTTGATTTCTTTTTTTGGAGTACTGTAATTTTCACTTTATAGATCTTTTCCTTTGTTAGATTGATTCCTAAGTCTTTCTTTTATTTGGATGCTATTGTGAAAGGTGTGTTTTCTCTTATTTATCTCTCAGTGAGTTTGTTGTTTGTGTACAGGAATGCTATTGATTTTTGAGTATTGACTTCGTGTCCAGCTACATTACTGAATTTGGTTATCACATCTAGAAGTCTTTCAATGAAGCTGTGGAGTTCTTCTATGTAGAGTGTCATGTTATCTGCAAATAATGATAATTTAACTTCTTCCTTTCCTATCTTATTCCTTTTATTTCTCTCTCTTGTCTAATTGCTATGGCTAACCTTTCCAGAACTCTATTGCATAGGAGTGGTGATGATGGATATCCTTGTTTAAGTGTTTGCCCTACTTGGTCATTTCCTTCTGCTGTTGTTCTTGGAATTATAGTCATCTTTATCTCTTTCTAGAGTATCTTTAAGTACTCTTTGTAGTGTTGGTTTGTTGGTCATGAATTTCTTCAGTTTTTCTTTGTCATGGAAGTATCTTATTTCTCCATTGATTTTGAAAGATAGTTTTGCAGGGTACATCAATATGGGTTGGAAGTTGTTTTCTTTCAGGACTTGAAATACTTCACTCTGAGCTCTTCACTTGAAGGTTCGTATTGAGAAATCTGCTGTGATTTTGATAGGTTTTTCCTTCATAGATGATCTGTTTCTTTTCTCTGACAGCTTTCAGTGTTCTGTTATTGTACTGAATTTCTGGGATCTTAATTATTATATGTCTGGGTGAAGATTTATTTTGGTCATAGCTAATTGGGGTTCTATATACGTCACTTATCTGTATTTCAAATTCTTTTTCCATGTTTGGAAAATTTTCTACTATTATTTCTCTAAATAGTCTTATGTCATTTGTGTTGACTTCTGCTTTTTCGTTGATACCTATCAGTCTTATATTGTTTCTCTTTGTGTCAATTTGCAGCTGTTGAGTTCTTTCCTGGTTTCTTGTTATTTTTAATGGATCTTTTCTTTCATGATCACTAGCTTCCATCCTGTCTTCAAGGTCTGAGAGTTTATCTTCAGCTTCAGTCAAGTGGTTTTGTCAGCTTTCCATTCAATTTTTATTTCCTGAATATCTCTTTGAATCTGTTTCATGCATTCTAATTCTGTTTTATATTGTTCATTCAAGGTTTCCATCATTTTCTTATGGTCCTCTATTTTTTTATCTACATCTTCTTTATATACACTCAACATTTCTTTCATAATGTGTATCTTTTTTTTATCTGAAAGATTATTTCTGATCTGATTTCCTCTATAGTTTCATGGAGCTGTTTCTTTACTTCAGTTGCTATCATTTCAGAAAGTTCAGTTGTGCAATTTCCAGTGTCTTCCATTTCAATGTCTCCTGGGTTTGTTCGTGGTGGACTGGAGGGCTGAGACTGCATGTTGTTCTTTCATTTTGTCATTTTCCTCTGGGACCTGTGTGGTTACCAGACACCTTCCCAATGGACTGCACTGGCATGCTAGGCTGGGCAGAGTTTGGATCCTCTGATACTTGCATGGCCAACCAGGGTGCACCCCCAAACTATGACTCTAGGGCCTTGCACTGTTATGGGCAGAGCTTTAAATCTCCATGACGCATTGACTAGGCTGGTCACTCCCAAACAGATGACTCTGGGGCTCTGGGATGGGCAGGGCTTGATACCTCTAGGACCTTTGAGGGTGGTCAGGTGTTACCCTTATAGATTGTGCTGGGACAGTGGGCTGAGCAGAGCTCAGATCCTCTGGGTCCCATGCAGCTAGCAGGAAATGTACCCCAGGAGTATGATACCCACTACATCAATTTTTATGAGAGACTTGAATATTTGCAAACTTTAGCATCTTCAGGGAGTCCTGGAAATAATCTCTCACAGGTACCAATGAATAACTGTATATATACACTTATGGCAAAATTGCTTTCTTCAGACTTCATACTTGTCACTCTCTGAACATGTTTTGTCCTCTTTGTGGAATTCCTGAACAATTATAGCTTCATTAATTAATGACTACTTAAATTAGTGGACAATTAAATACATCTGACTAGAATCTAAAAACTTTTTTAAGATAACTTCTGGTTAAATCAAGAAAGCACTAAGATGAAAATTTGCCAAATAGTTTTAGAAATTTGGAAGAAAATCTTAGGGATAATAATGGGTCATTATTTTAACAAAGCCTACATTGTCAACCATCTTTAGATAGCATATTAGTGATAATGGATGGAAAACATATATACACAGTAAATTTTTCAAAAAGTCAGTCTCCAAATGTGAAATTCCTTGATCAATTTATTTCACTTAGTTTAAAATATTTATATTTGTACACAAATGATGTATCATCAAAAGCTATGTCTAAATTCTTTATCAGAGATTAAGTAATTTTAGAGGAAAAGGAAATTCTATATTAGGGCTTAAGAAACCTTTTAATAATGGAATGTTTCATAATGGTGATCTTTCAATTGGTAATAACTTAAATCAGATACAATACCATACTTACACATTTGTCATTTGGTCACAGTTTAAAGGAAACAATCAGAAAAACAAAGCCAATAGGTGTCTTTACTTCAAGATTTCCCAGAACATTTATTATACTAAAGTGCACTGTGCAAAAC
>RJWT010018776.1:0-18700 GCA_004365215.1 Cuniculus paca
CCTTACACTTTAGAATGGAAGTTGAACCTTGGGCTGTATTTTGCCGCGTAGAGCCAGCTCTGCACTTGTCAGCGTGTCTGGTGTTCCTGCCGCGTGCCAGACACTGCCCTGGCCGCTAGGAATGGAAGTATGCGTGAGGCTGTTGAGGTCGGGGCAGCATTCGCTCTTGGGCCAAGCTTCAGAAGAGCTCATCGGCTTTGAGAAGAGCAGAGGCTCGAGCAGCAGAGGTGGGGGCTGTGTGCACTCGTGCACAGGGAAGGTGGAGGTGAGGAGGGCACGTGAGGGGCTAGGGACAGCTGCGGGTGAGCAGGCCTGAGTGATGGCTGGAGCAGGGACGGAGGACTGTAACACAGCTACTAGGCTGATCCACGTGGAGCCTCCGGGTTTGCTGGCATGTGGTCGGTGATTAGGGAAGGGAATTTCTTTATTTTCGTTAGCACACATCTGCAGTACCTAAGGGTTCCGTTCCTCATGGGGAGTCGCTCCCTGCACATAGTACATCTCATTCTTCATCTCCTTCCCCTCCTTTCTCTCACCCTCCCTCCTTCTCTTAGGGAAGAGAATTATGCACAGGAATTTCTGGAGCGTTGAGAGTAGATTGGGAAAGAAGAGACAGGGGCTGAGGGAAGGGAAAGATTGTGTGATGACTCAGATCTGCAGTGGCCCCCAAAGCCTCCTGTGTTCCAAAGGTGACTGAGTCGTGGGGTTCTGGCTGAGCTGCTGCCAGGCAGGGCCTGGTCGGAAGAGGCATCTCTGGGCCTTGGCCGGGAGGGTGCGTCTCCCTCCCTGGCTTCTCCCTTCACCCTGCTTCCAGGCTCCTCAGCTGTGCTGTTTCTTCTTGGGAGCTGGCCAGCCATGGGCTAAAACCTGAGCCAAAATGGTCCTCATCTCCTGTAAGTTGTGGGTGCCGGGCATTGTGTCTCAGCCATGAGAAAGTGACTGAAACAGGCTGGTTTGCTGGAAGAGCACAGAGGAGAGAACCGAAGGGTCACCTCCAGAGGACACAGCCTGCAGTGTCCTTCCATCACTGCGTTCAGCTGGACTCTTGCCCTGCAGAGCTGGGTGAAGGAGGCCCTAGAACTGAACTACTGCAAGGGGAGTGGTAGCCCCAGCTCCAGGAGGAAAGCACCCTGCAGGGCGGGCTGCCCATGCCCAAGGGTGGAGAATGCACCGCTGAGGGCCTGGGTGCATTGGTCCCCAGAGGGAAGGTAGGGGCAAAAACTAAAAAAGGAAGGGGCGAGGGAGCAGACAAAGACCCTGGGTTCGGTGTATAGTACTGCCTATTAATTCAGCTCCTGGCCCTGCGGTTGGCAGATCAGACTGAGGCCCCGTGTCCTCGAGATTCTCCGTCTTGTAGCACTCTTTCTGTTTAAGTGGGAAAGGGCAGAAAGTTGTCTTAGTGGGTGGGTTGAAGTGCAGATTCCTGAGGATGTAATAATGGAGAACTGGCCCCAAAAGGAGGCCTTGCTTTGGGGTCACCCACTACAGGTTGCAGAACAGTCTTACAGCAGAGATCTCCAATCCCTAAGAACTTTGTTTTGCTTCATTTCTTAAAAAATCATGTAGAATAAAGGACGCACCCAAAACTGGAAGCAGGAAAATATTTTCATTTTCAGATAGAGTTAAAGGATGGATTTGGGGTGTCATAAGAATTGTTAAGCTAAATCATTAAATAGCTCTGAGGCTTCAGAGAAAAGTGTGTTCATGAAAACTAAGAACCTCTGACATATTTACTGTGTTTCAGAGCCTCCCCAAAGCTTATAAATATAAATCTTAATTCTGGTAAAATGTAAATAAAGCATCACAATCCTCTTAGACATCAGAGCTGTGGGCCCCTGAGAGCTGGGTGAGCTGCTTGTGGCCAGACCTGAAATACATTCATTCATGAACTCCAGTCAGCTGGCAGCGTGTGTCTCTCCTGTGCATGCCCACCATGCCCTGCCCCATGTCTCTTCATTCAGCAGTCTCGTCAGTAGCTTCCACAGAGGTTGAGAACATATTTGTCAGACTGTCATTTGTAAGAAAGAAGGAAGAGTGAATTGCTTTGATCCAGAGCCAAGTCAGAGTACTTCTAGGCTCAAACCAAGATGAAACTCAAGATGTAAGCCAAGCACTTGCGAACACTGCCCAGGGTCTTGGGTGACAGCAGGGTGACGTGTGCAGCCAGGAGCAGCACCAGTGTCCTCTGAGAGGAGCGCAAGAAGTGTGAAGTCCCTTTTCCCGGGAGGCTAGGGCATGGTCCCAGTGCTCCTACAGCCTCCAGGACCATCCAAGTTGCTGCAGTTGCAGAAGGACCTCCACCACCCTGGAGCCAGTCCAGAGCAATGGGCCTGTTGTGCCTTCGGTGTCTGAGAGCCGTTGAACCCAGGAGTTGTCTCCAGAGCCTGGAGGTATTCGAGGAGACCAGCCAGAGGAGTTGGCTGTGTGCACAGAGACAACCAGGAAGCAGTTTTAGCTCAGGGTCAAGGCAAGCACTGCCAACCAAGCAGCAACCAGGTGACTGCAGACTGAGCTCAGCCCCTAGATGGGGGGCTTTCTGAGCTGGGGCTGCCTCCCTGTGCTAACACAGCTCAGGGTCGGACTGTCAGCCCTGTTGGAAACTCAGAGTCTGCATTTTTAAGAATCTAGATTTTTTTACATTTCTCGAAGGATCAGAACATCTGACCCTACCGGGTATCCCTTCCTACTAGCAGCAGTTGCCTCTTCATGGGTCCCTACCTTGTGTCTTCCCAGCGCTGAGCCCTGCGCCCAGCGCCACCATCACGGTGTCCCGTTTGGGTTTGGTCTGTGCTGGGAGTCCCGGAAGTGCCGGGGGTTGTAGGAGTGTGCGACCAGCCTGGAGCTGAATGTTACTGAGTTCCAAACCCCAGTTGTGAAAACTAGAGCCCCCCGCTGTGGAACTGGGTCTCTGGAAGTGTCTACTTCTTAGCACTGCAGGTGTTAAATCAAAGGCTGGAGACTGCTCCTCTGCAGTAACATGGAGAAGGCCTCCTGTGTGTGAAAGGCTGGCTGCTCACAAAGTAGTGTGTGTAGACAGGGAGACAGTAAAAGACTTGGAAACAGTGGCATGATGAAAATGCTTTTTTTGTTTTTTGTTTTATGAGACGGTTTTGCTACTCACTTCGTAGCCCAGGCTGACTTTCAACTCACGGCAGACCTCTTGCCTCAGCCTCCTGAGTACTGGGATTGCAGGTGTGTGCCACCACGTCTGGCCTGAAAATTATCTTGGAAAACAATATTAGAAAGCAAAAACAAATCATATTTTATAAAGTTGCACTTTTTTTCAGAATTGGAAACTGTAATCATCCAAGTTGAAATGCAGCTATGTATATAAAATATAAATGCATCTGTGTATGAGACCCTTTAAAAAAAAGCTTTGGTTTACAGCAGCGTCAACATAGAACAGCACCTGGCTTGTGGTAGATACAGAGTAAAAAGTTCCTTGAATGAACTAGATGGGCAAAAATACATAGGTAGGTCCAGGGATATTGCTCAGTGGCACAGCACCTGCCTGGCAAGTGCAAGGTTCTGAGTTCGATTCCTGTTACAAAAAAACAAAACAAAACATAGGTAGCAGCATTCAAGGGTAAAAGAAGAATTTTTACTGAAAAATTAAATTGTGAATTTTTCTTTGCCTTGAAAGGACACTTTTTGCATGTTTCTTTTTACCGCGTTTAAATAATTGTGAGCTAAGGGTGTAGTTCAGTGGCAGAGTACTTGCGGAACAGGCCAAAGGCCCTAAGTGTATCGCCAGCACCACAAAAAGTAAAGAAGTAAACAATTTTTCCATTATCACCCCAAGAGTTACTGGAGGACATTTGTGTGCGAATCTTAGCAATCAGAATGGTGGCTTTACATTGGATTTTTAAATTAATGGATTCTTATTTAGAACAGTGAAGAAAACTGCAAAATCTGCTCAGTAATACCATTTTTTAGAGTCATAGTGTGTTTTTAGTTAGTCTTGGAGAGAGACACTAAATTCACACATTTTTAAGTTGCAGCAAGGCTAGAAATGTGAGGGAAAGGTAATGTTGCCCTCTGAGCCCTGGCCTCTGGGAAAAGGGTGACCTTCTCATCCAGGCCTGGGGAGAAAGGCTGAGTGTGAGTGCTCTTAATCCTGGGGACTGTCATAGGTTGTCAGCTTGAGGTTTTCCTCCCACTCTTAATTGTATGTAAATTTCATACCATAAATAAAACGCCTGCTTAGTCCAAAGGAAGCCCTGCGAGGAGCTCTGAGACCTCGCCAGGCTTGCAAGGCCAAGCATGCAAATACTGACGTCTGCAGTCACTTGTTGGAAAGTCCACAAACTCTGGTTACAGCTGCATTTGTCAGTCCCTTTAAGGGAAGTGTGATCAGCCAGAGAGACTAATTTGCATCTCAATTAGAAAGGAGCTGGGAGGAAGCACTAGGGTCTGCTGCGGGAAGGTGGAAGAAATCTCAGCCAACACAAAAGCCTGCAGCGCTTGTCCTCCAGCTGAGTGGAGGACAATATCCGAGGTTTCGTTTCCATAGGGACCAGAGGCCTGCTGGGCCCCAGAAGAATCTCGGGTTTGCACCGTAATCATTTGGTCATGATGACACAAATTCCACTGTTGTTCCCAAATACTGTTAGAAAAGTGGAAACGGCCGTCATGTCAAATGCATGCAAGAGGGTGTTTGCTGACCCTACTTACCTTTTCTCTGGTGCCCCAGGATTTCTAGGCATTTCACATTTATCAATGTCTGAATATTCAACAAACAAAAAGTCATTCCATAAACGACAGTGTTGCTTTAGCAGTTAGACTGTTACTTTGGGAATGACAGAGCTTCAGAGGGAGCCGTCACACTCCCAGTTCTTCCACGCTTCAGCGGTGGGAAAATAAAGATTATGAATTTTAAAACACAAATGAGGAAGAAACGCGGGCTCTTCTGGCCACTGAGCACGGAAGAAGCCTGGCCATGACTCACCCAATGCAACTAGAAGAGGTTCCTGCCCTTAAGTTTTAAAAAGCAGAAAGGAGTTTGAATTTTAAAGTTTTCCTTCAAACACTTGTCCAGCGGCCGTTTCCACAGACTTTGACACTGATCCCAGACAGGCCTTTGTTTTCGGAGTTCTTCTCAAAATGCTGTCCCGGAGCCAGAGAGCAGAGACGTCGGAACCCTTTATCCGCGCCAAGTTACCGCAGCGGAACCAGGAGGGGCTCACCCTGGGTAGCTTGGGAGGAAGAATTGCATTTCTATTTTATTTTGTTCTTTCTAAGTGGTTAATTCATTGACTTCAGCTTCAGAGTTGGAAAACAAATAAAAAAGTGAGAAGAAAAAGAAAAAAGAAAAACCTGTCGACTCGAGGGGAGGAGTAAGTTTCCTAAAGGTCTCTTCCAGCCCCCGCGGACTGAAATACTGCATTGCAGGGAGACATCAGAACCTCTTAATCTAACATTAATCAGATTTCGGTTTACTAATTATCGGTCCCTTTGGAAAGGAACACAAGGCCATCAGCAGCATCCACCGAACACGTGGGAGACTCCAGGATTACGAGCAGTATTTTGAAAGTGAGATTCTGTTATTCAAATCTCTACAAAGGATCATACATGCCTTATTATAATAAGAGATTGTGCAAAGCCAAAGAAGGACAAAGCCAGCAAGTCCAACTGGTGATCCCTTCTGTGCCCGTGTCTGCCTCCGCAGCCGCGCTCAGCAGGTTCCCTGCCGGAGTCATTCGCAACACACGCCAGTGAATTTTTTGATGAAAGCAGAATAGTTTTTTTGGTAATCTGTGGGTGAGTACAACCCAAATGCCATCATGTTAGCCTTGAAAGGGGGTCCTCCTAGCTTCCTACTGAGGAATTTTGCCAACTCTAACGCAGGGTGCAGTGTTGTGCTTGGAACAAGCAGGCTTCGGGCAGAGCCGGTTGGGAGCAGGGTGCGGAGGCCGGGTGGCCAGGGCCGCGTGCACTTCAGGGACTTGGGTGGCACACACATCATGTGTCACACAAGACTCAAAGGACGCCAGCTGCGGGTTTCCAGCAGGGTAGCCTGCCCCCAAACACCACCAACTTTAAATAGCCCCTCTCTGGACATTTCTCATAACTTCTCCCCAACTCGCATCTGATACCGTAAATGTCTGAATGATCTTTTCGTTGCTGTTTCACAGAAGCCCAAAAATGAAACAGTCCATTGTTCGTTGGCTTATGATTTTCATCTTGCTTCAGGTTATTTCTTCTGATGCTTCATTTCAGTCTTCCACATTGCAGTTTGGTGCTGGGATATAAAAGGGTACAGAATGCGCGTCCCTCTGCCACATTCACGCCTTTAAACTCTCCAGCACAAAGCTTTGGTCTTTCATCTGCCCACCATCAATGGATCATGAAGGGGGTAGAAACCAAGAGCCTGCTTGTCAGGGGACAAGCCAGCCCTAAGATGCCAAGTCCCTGCGGTTCTGCCTTCATTTGCCTATGAAGTGGGCTGCAAGTCTATCAGCAGCGCATCCCGGCCTGGAGGCAGATGTATGCCTGCAAGTGCAACGTCTCATACCTCCACAAAGGGCAGGGCAGGCTCCCCGGCTGATGGGATTCTGAATTTATAAGCAGAGTTCCAGAATTCCCCCAGGGCCTACTTTTCAAAGGCAAATTAGTATGTTTGCAACTTGATCCCTGGGCAACTTTTGACAGTTGTTCTAAGAATAATAAAACAGATGGACGGAATAGATTTTGGGGTCTCCTTCCAAACTGCCATCCTCTGTGGAATTTAAAGGAGGCGGAGATCCGATGGGGAGAGCTGTGCTGCCCTCCCCATTATGTTCTGCCTTTCACACCCCACGGTAACTTTCTCCCCAAGAAGATGGAAACTGTCACCGCATTCTAGTTTCCTGCTGAGAGTGCAGCTTGGCTATGAGAAAATAAATAGGCGCACTTTCTTCTCGCATGTGATGTTAAATGAACTGAACTTTGCTGAATTGAATTTATACTCCAAGAAACCAATGTTAATGTGAATATTGGGGGAAACATTCGTTTTAAGTTGAAGGAGTATTTTTGGTAAGACTTTTAACCCCTTTAAAGAAGAGCCTCTTTTGAATGTCTTAGGTATATTATCTACTTGCTAATTTGGAAAAGCAGAATTTATGCCTCTGTTACAGGATGAAGATTCCACGCATGTGTCACCTGTGTCCACATCAGAAGACTAAATCAGAAAAGAGCATTTAAATGACCTGAATAAAAACAGATTACTTTGTACGTATACTGTGTAACTGTCAAAGGTGTAGAATTTGTGCAGAAATTTGAGTAAGGAAAGCCCCTCACAGAAACCACTGCACACTTGTGGCCGGCCGGCAGCCTCTGAATGTTGGGATTACCTCCGATCAGGACGAGGATGTGCGCCTTTTAATTTTTTGGCTTCCTCAACCATAACGTTCTGTGCTCTTTACTCACTTGCTGGCTCTGGACGTGTTTGCCCCAGTGACCCGTGTCCAGGCCGTGGGGATGAAACAAGGTGCCCGACAGCTGTGCTAGGACGGCCCTGTGTGAGCCCGTGTGGACCGCAGTGGGCCCAGTGTTTAACTGAGGATGTCACTGGCGGTGACGCAGTGCTGTAAACTCATGTTTCTTTGAGAGTGAATAGGAAGCAGCATCGCTGGACCTGCAGGCAGGGTCCTTGGTTTCGTTTTCGGTGGTGGCTTCTCCAGCTGTGCAGGGATGGAGCCCACACGGAGCGGGTGCTCCACCACTGAGCTGCTGTGCCTCCTTTGGGGTCCGGTCTTGATTCTCACTGACAGGATATTCTCTTCCTGCCTGGCAGCGGGTTCCGGCCTCAGGAGCTGCTCTGCTGGGCCTTCGATGCCCGGCGCGCCGTCTTCCTGCCTCGCAGCTCCCGCGGCTCTCTGCCTGAGTCACTCTGAGTCTCCCTAGACAGCAAGCCCTCACCCGGTTTCTGGAGCGAGTGTCACAGTGAAGATCCTTACCAGCCAGGAAGCCTCTTGAGAGCAGGCCACTCAGGCCGCGTCCACCGTGCTCGCCACAGTCACAGCGTGCAGCTGACACGGTGACACCGCAACCGCCACTGCAGGACGGGCTTCACTCAGCGAAGCCCAGTGCGTGTGTTGCGCCGTCGAAACCCAGGTACCAGAGAGGAGGCAGGTGGTGTGAGCTCGAAGGGTGGGTGATTCCCAGCCACAGCTTTGAGCCGTCGCAATTGTGCGTCTCCGCTCTGTATTTGCCCGTGTGTGCCGTCCAAGCTCACAGGGCTGGAAATACCAAAACGCTTTTGTTAGTCGTGTTTGTTTTATAAAACTCATATTCCTGCACTAATTGCAATGGATTACATAATCCCCTGGTCTGTTCCAAGGTCCTCGGCAGTTTCTTCTGTGAGCAGGCTCTTGGGGAGCAGCGTGCCGGGGTGGATGTGTGGTCACTGCCCCTGTTCCCTTCCAGAGCAAGGATGGAGGTCAGACCGCCACAGTCCTCACCTCAACCTTGGACCCTTGCCCACCTCTGAAGTAAGCGGACTTCTTCCTGTATAGCCGCTCAAAAGACAGGAGGATTTGTGAGCATGCGTCCAGGCCCAGGCCCTGGCTTAGAGCTCATGCAAGCTCTGCTACGCCAGTTCCTTATGTGCTCAATAATAAGCCTTGGAAAGGATGTGAGGAGAAGGAAATAAGTAATAATTTGAGTTAGCTTACATTTCATAGTACACAATTTTTCTCTTTCACCAAGAAATCGAGTGTATTTTAGTGAGTGCATTATTTTTATAGTCTTGGTTTCATCGTTCTGTAACTCGGAGATTCCAAGGGGCTGTCTTCAGCATGGCTCATTTTGTTGCTTGGTGTCAGAGCTGCAAACAGAACTTTGTGAAGATGTGTGGATGGGCCGGGGTGGATCACCGGCTCAGCCCATGAGGCCACTGTGTCTGTGCTCCGTGTCCCTCTTGGCTCCACCAGCTCTTAGGCACAGCAACTGGACTGGGCAATCTTCCTTGATGTCAAATCAGCTGCTGTAGTGTGTGGGTGCATGTGTGGTCGTGTGTACACTACAGTGAATCGTATTTACGTTCAGCAGCGTTTGTGAGAACTGTCTTCTGAGGCGAGGGCTTTCCTGTGGTATAATATCAGAGCCTCACATGTCAGGCAAGCACTGAGCCACTGAGTGACACCTCAGCCCAAGATTGTAGGATTTTTTAACAGACAGATTCAAAATGCATAAAATTTTTATTTAGAAGGTTAGAAATAACTTCTAGAATTCTGCCAATGGTTCTTAGTATACAGATCTGAGAGCTTGCTTGCTTGCTTTTTTTTTTTTTTTTTTTTTTTTTGTATCAGGAATCAAACTCAGGACCTTGTGCTTGCCAGGCAGGCGCTTGTGCCACTGAGCTATCTCTCTGGCCCCCTGATAGCTTTCTGAAGCCTCACATGCTACACTCCCATCCCAAAAGCAGTGTTCTCCAGCATTTCTGTGCAAGGTCTTCTCAGCCTGCCATGTGACTTTCGCTGCTGGTGCCTCTCTGCCTTGGGGCCCAGTGTCCCTTTCCGCACAGGGAGCAGGAGGTGTCTGTCTACCTAAGGTTCCAGTGGAGGGCATTCTGCTGTCCAGATGTGGTCAGCGCACCAGCATCAAGGCCAAGGTCCTGGAGGAGAGGCCTGTGCCCTCCGTGCGTTCGGCCATCCCACTGCTCCCAGATGTCCGGGTGGCTTATCTGCACCCTGGGCACTGTCCCTGCCTGCCTGTGCAGTGCCCATACACACCTGCTCACAGCTGCCCTCTGCCCACCTGGCTAACGTCCCCTCTCCTTCACTGTGTAATTCACTTATTTTGCCCGTTTTTCCCACTATGCGAGGGCAGAGATTTTCATCTGCTTTTTCACAGGTGCCCCCCAGGGTGATAGAAGTACTTAGCCACCCACCGGGCATGAAGAGGGCACAGCCAGACCTGCCCAGGACGCCGGCCTGGCTGGTGCTTTCCAGGTGAACACCAACCCGGATACAGCCTCGGCACCTGCTGGGAGTAAATATTTGTTCAATGCCTACTCATTGAGTGAGTTCAGCCCCCTACCATCCCAGCAAAGGCCACCAGAGTTGGACATCTGTCTTTCCATAAAGACAAAGAAAGAAGAAAACAAGTGAGTCAGATTTCTGTTCAGCAGCGTTGGTGAGAACTGTCTTTGGAGACCAGGGCCTTCCAGTGGTGTGAGATTTGGATGGTCATGGAGATGATGGCGTTTGTAGAAGGATGGCACCCAGCACTCTCGTGTGGGGGCTCCTGTGCACGCTGGTACAGCGCTGCGTGCCAGAGTGCGCGGGGTCTGCTGCCAGCCACTCCCCCTCGGAGCCTGGCTGGGAGTCTGAGAGGTGACCGAGGGAAGGGGTACCAGTCAGTGGAAGGCCATCAGTTATGTTCCAGCAAATCTGCACTTACTTCCTAATTAGAAATTAAAGGATAAAGATGAATAGAACCCTAGCATTGGCCTCACTCACATTAGAGACCACACACCCGTGGGACAAAGCCTGGAGATGCTGGTAGCGGCTCCTGAAGGACGGATGGAAGGAGAGCTGTCATGCAGTTCTGCAGGGTGGTTCTTTCCTAGGTATCACACATGGCTAGCACTGGGGCTGGCAGCGGGCACAGCTGAGAGCTGGCCAGGCATCCCTGACCCAGCAGCCTCTCCGTGTGGCCAGCTCCAGTTTCTCACATCAGTCTGACCTCTTCCCTGGCTGTTCAGGCTCCCGGAGAGCCAGGTGAAAGACAGAAGGTTTCTCCCATCTCACTTTGGATGGCCCAGAGATGTTGGCCAGGATACAGGCCAGCCTGGATCCAAGCGACATGGAAGGCCTGATGGGGGAGCAGAGGGGCAGGCGACACTCTGGCCTCCTGCCCACATGGGGTCGTGTTGACCACTCTGGGTCAGGACTTCTTCCAGGGACAGCAACTCCTGAGGCAAAGACCATGTTCTCCTTGTCCCAGTCTCCCTCAGCCAACATAGTGAGAACTCAGTGTGCAGTAGTTGGGAGAAAGTAAAAACACGCACATGGAGAAATTTCTAGGGAGGGAGGGACCCAGGAAGCAGCAGCACCCTCCTGTGCACCCAGCAGCCGTAAGAATACAGGCAAAGATGATAGCAATTGAAGTAAAGGAAGAACTTAATGCTTGCATTGTTTGATTGACTTTGCAGACCCAAAGCCGATAGTCTGAGCATCTATTTAGAAGATAAAGCTATGCAGTACAGTGATTATTGTGGATTTCCTATTGTTTTGTTTTTGCCAATATCATCCTCATTGTTTTGTTTTGTTCTATTGTTTTGTCTTATTCCCTTTAAAGTAAATTTTTAAAAAATTTCTAATGAGGGGAAAATAGACCCTTTGCCATTTATTTAATTATATTACATGTCTTCACCATAGGCGTAAGAGGAAATGATTCAAAACGGACACCAAAGAGAGATCCCTGATTGTGCAGAATGACCTCTGACCCCAAGAATTTAATCATAAAAGGAAGAGTTCATTCTGTCCACAAAAACATACATTTAAAGGGTGCATTCTGCTCATAGCTTGGTTTCTTTAGATTCTTTATTTTCTACTTTGATCTGTTCTCATCAATCCTTGATTTTATGTAACTTTCAAGAGTCGTTAGTTTGGGTGTACTTTATAATTTTATCTGACTTTTTAGGGTCAGTTTATGTTTTTGGGCCCATGGAAGTCTGTCTGCACAAAGATCTTTTGAAAACCATGTATACGAATCATGGTGGTTTCCTTCAGGAGACTGTTTTTGGGCTGATTTTTTAAATGTCGAGCTTTGAGTAGAAGCAGGGCCAGCTTTCAGCGGGGAAAGGCTCTTGTCCTCTCTCAGGAGAGCTGGCTTTCTGGCTTTGGCAACTCTCAGACACGAAGGGTGTTCTTGAGGAGGTGTCCACATTGCTCTGATGGTTCTGAGCATGGCCTGTGGCAGCTCCCCACAGCATTGCTGCGTCAGTCCTGCCCGAGGGCTGCAGCATGCCACCTGGGGCTGCTGTGACCATGGGTTTCTAAAGAGCTAGAGCCGTCACGTGGTACCTGGGGTCAAAAGAGAGGAGGTGGCAGTCAGACCCCAGTGCCCACCCCACTCCCCCGTGCCTACAGCGCCCAGGCGCACATCAGTGGCCCTCCGAGGTGTGTGAAGGAGTGCTGACCCTCATTTGGAAGCGCAGCCCCTGCCAGGGCAGATCAATACCTGAGCTGTCTGTCTCTGCCGATTACCTTCCTTTCACACAGCGAGGTGCTTCTGCAGCGAGCGATCGATGGCTCTAATCTGCTGCAGCCTGCAGCAAGTCATGCGAGACAGAGCACTTAGGTGGCATTACACAGACACGGAGAAGGCAGCCTTGTGGCTCAGACTCACAGCACCCTTCCCAGGGAGACAGCTGTTGGTAAGGTGCCATTCCCATCATCTCCACCACCGATCACCATTGCACTGAAACCCATCAGGGAGATGGACTGTGTGTGTGGCGAGCACACGTGCGTATGTTTGTTCAGCCCTGCATGTGCGTGTGTGCACGTGTACACATGCGTGTGAACTCCAGAAAGCACCAGTTGCCAGAGCGTCAAATGTCCCGGTGGCAGGCGCGTGAGCTCTGCTCTGTGCTGCTCCTGACCACTGCGGCATCCTGGGCAGGTGCGTCTGTGCCTGAGCTAAGTGGTACTGTTATTTCTAGCCTGGAAATGGTTTTAAGCACTAAACCTGATGTTTCGTTTTTGTGTTTTGGAATTTTGAGACGGGGTCCTGCTATGTAGTCCAGGCTGGCCTTGAAATTGTGGCGGTTCTGCCTCAGCCTCCTGGGTGCTAGGATAATAGATGAGCACCACCACACAGCTCTTAAAGCTGTTTTGTTTTTGTCACTTTGAACATTCCAGTGACAGGCAGTTTCTTGCGGTAGCATCTACTACTGCACAAAACTTGAGCATACACCAAGCACAGGCTGTCATCATGTCTCCGAGTGTCTGCGACTGTATGCAAGACTCAGGGATGGAGGCCTTGTTCTTGCAGGGCCACCGATGCCTCAGGAGACTTCGTCTGGGGTTGTGCTGAGGAAACCTTATCCTCAGGAGACGCGATGGGGGTGTCAGAAAAATCTCTTTCCAGTTCTTTACCAGCCTCCAGTTCTTGTTTCCTGATCTCATTATGCAGATGTTGTCTGGAATTCAGGAGACCAGCAGAGGCTGTACCTAAAGAAGCCAAGCATAACAGGGACAGCAGATTTGAGGCAGGGACAGCCCCAGAGCCCTTTGCTTGCCTGTTCTCTGGGGGACCACAACTCCAGCAAAGGCCATGTCATGCCCACTGCAGATAAGACCTGGCACAACCTGCTGTCAGCAAGAGGTCTGCAGCTTCCTCTTGCCAACTCGGCCTTCCAAATTGAAACGCTTGAATTAGTGTGTCTTACCCAAAGGTCCTCGGACAGCTTGTGGTTTTGGTTTTTCTGAAGTAGTCTCATAGTGTTTCCCAGCTGGCCTCGAGCTCCGGGCTCAGGTGACCCTCCCTCTACAGCACTTCTTCAAGCCCAAGCATGCAGCCTCAGCTTCAGTCTGCACGGCAGGTCATCTCAGCCTGCGGACCACTGTCACTGATGTGTACCCCCAGAAGCTGCATCCTTTCTGATTCCTGCATAGGACCTGGCATCTCCTGCTGTCTCCTGACAGTGTCCCGAGCAAGGCGCTTGTCCTGGTGCTTGAAGGATGAGCAGGACTCATGGGGGCATAACCTAAGGGAGGAGTGCACAAAAAGCAAACCTCTTTCAACAGAGCAGAGCTCTCAGGAAATCTGGAGCCACCAAGGAACTCTGTGGCCTGCTAACTTCATTGCTACAGGAGCCCCAACCCACTGTCACTAGTGATCTCACCCAGTGTCCCTGGGACCCATCCCTGCATCCCTCATCCCTGCTCTCCTGTCCTCCAGATGCCCCACAGTTAGGCCCTCACTCATGAGAGGTGCTGCTGCCTCATATTGTGGAAGAGAAACAAGGCGTGCAGGCGAAGCTGCCGGGGCTGCACTCTCCAGTCCCTGGAGGCATGTCGCCAAAGCCTGCCCTGTGCCAGGCACCAGGAGCTTCACCTGTGTGTCCAACCATTTACTTGCTCACAGCAACCCTAGGAGCAAGGCAGTATGGGTACACTGCAAATGCAGTGCAGTGTCATTTAATGCAACATATTATGTAATTATTGTATTTGAGAAAATATAGTTGAAGAGACAGAGCCCAGAGAGGTTAAATAATTTGCCCAAGGCCACACAGTTGAGTGAGAGGTAGGGGAACTGCATCAAGCAGCAGCTGGTGACCCGCTGCACCCCACTGCTGGCTGCCCCTTAAATCCTGCCCTGCAGGACCAGGGACGCCAGTGGAGCTGTGCACAGAGTCCAGCGCAACTTCTTGAAGCACGTTGGTCTCCTGGTGAGATTTATAACTTGTGATTTGCAACAGATTTGATAAACCACAAATACCGGTGTCGTGTTTTAATGAGACTGAAGGCATGAGCAAACAGATTCTCCTTGCGAGGAGGCCTCGCCTGGCCTCTGAAGGCCAGCATTGTAGCAGGGCTCATTAGCATCCGCACTTCTCGCTGGCCGCTGCCTCTCGCTAGCTTACCAGCTGTTCCTGCTGCTCAGTACAATGTCGGATGTGTTCAGCTCACTGGGTTCCTGTCCCCGCTGCCGGGAGGAGACAGCCCTTCCGCTGGGGATACCCACGTGGCTGCCTGTCAGCAGTGGCACCGAATAAAGTAATAGGCCTTCGCATGGCATATGGTGTCTGGATTCGTACAAGATGCAAAACTCTTCTGCTGCTAATGCGTGATGACTCATAGCATTGCTAATTTTTCAAACAAAAGCTGACTTCCACACCCACACTTCTAACCCCTCCGGCCAGCCGGAAAGTCTTGAGTCGCAAAGCTCCAGAAAGATGGTCTCTGGGTTACTGTATAAAATGGGTTACCTTTATTGAAAGCATCCACAATGTCTTGCTTGCGTTTGGGTTGAGATTATTTTAAATATACATTTTTAAAAATTTGCCCTCCAGGAAGAGGACTTTTAAATTCCTTTCTCATATTGGAAAAATGTAACAGTTTGGTAGATTGATTTTTTTTTTAAGGCTACTAGGAAATCACTCAGAGCGCACATAATAATAGGGCAAGTGAAACTGTTTATAAGAAGACACTTCCTCTTTTAAAAGTCCAGGAGAAAATACTGTCTGAAAATCTGTCAGTTCAATCGAGTAACATTTAAAACTCCTCAGTTTATAACACTTTAAAGTTACAGGAGCATCTTGATTGTTTTGTGGGTTGTACTATTGCATAGTCTCTCCTAGTTAAAAAACCCAAATCTACCAAAACAAATTTAGATGATAAATTTATATTCAAATGACCACTTTTCAAACTATGAAATTAATACATGGGATGTTCTAAAAAATCTTCCTACTAAATCTTCCATCATTTTTTTAAGTAGATGCCTAAATTCAAGATTTTATATACTAAAATAGAGCAACATTTGCATTTGTACAATCAGATCTCCTTTGAATTAATGATCAAAATACTGAGTTTTTAGTAAATAATCCTTTATTAAACGTTTTATTTAAACATTTCAGAGTAAGAATTGCCGACATAAAATGACAGTTACTAATTGCGGACCTAATCACTATGTCTGGCACATGAGAGCTTTTGCAACCAGAATTTGACAAATAAATTCATAAAATAATTTAAACTTAAAGAGAATAATACAGAATTTTCAAAAAATAGATTACTTTTTCAATCTCAAAAGATTTCTCTGGGTGGGGAGATAGAGACCCATATTTTCAACAGAGATATTTAATTTCGGTTCCATGTTGTATCTAAAGATTTTGCTTTTTGATCTATAGACACAAATTCAAATGTGTATCTGATTTTGGTAGTCTATTTTCTGAAAATGAAAGAAAACTATATAATTCTACATAGGCCTCACATTCTGTATCCCAATGTTTGATGCTGTTTTTCTAGCATGTTCCCTAATATCAGTGCCCTTTGCCATTGAAAGTAATCTGGTGTGTATTTGGTGAGCCTAAAAAGTCATTAAGAGGGCCAGGGATATAGCTCAGCAGCACAAGCACCTGCCTGGTAAGTGTAAGGTCCTGAGTTCAATTCTCAGTACCAATAAATAAATAAATTCATTAAGCACTTAAAAGTCACCATTTTTAGCCTGCATGAGGATTGCCAGTTTTATTTCTACTGCCTTGAGTTTGAGAGCTACATCTGTCGTTTCCACTATTAGCATCTTATTTCCATTCATTTTTATTAAGTCAAATAAAATACAATGGAAAAATCAAATAATTAGAGAAGGATGGAAATGGAGACACTGACTGAGTCTGACCCATTATTGCTAGTAGTGTCTACATGTGATTAGTGAAGTGCCCTCTCAGCCACCTGCCCGCAGGCAGTGTCCACTCCAAAGGCATTTTGGGCAGGAGGAGCAAGTAATGTGAAGAAACACAGGCCCATCCCGGGCACACACGGTGCTGAGGACCGCAGGACTATCGTTCCTGCTCTCAGAGACAACCCTGCAGGTTGGGCCCGCGTCAGCCTCACGTCACAGAGGAGAGCACGAGAGCCTGGGAAGCAGGGCCTGGGCTGTGGCGGGGGTCAGGTTCCCGGGCCAACCTGGCGCTGAGGCCTCCTGCTGTCCCTCACTCGTCCCCATGTGGCAGAAGCTCAGGAGACCGTCAAAGTGACGGCACTTTGACACAGCAAAGCAATTCTACTGCATTTTAGCCTTTCATCACTGTTGCTCCCAAGGGGATCCTACCCTTAAGCCCTAATTCTATGGACTAAGGATAGAAACAAGCCCATAGTAAGTTAGAACGGAAAGCGTTCCCTTTTCGATTCCATTCTTGCATCCCTAGCACCTTGATCTATGTAGCGTCCACATTAAAAAGCAGTGAAACATTAAGGATCTCCTCAGGGACGTGTCTTATCAGGGTCGAACCCAAAATAAGCACCCAAGTGGTGTTGCTTATTGTGCTTTTGTCTTGATAAACAATTGAGAACACAGTTCTATCACAGTGATGTTGCTGGGTTTTTGCAAGCAAGGCCTTTATTTGTGTAGGTTGAGTTTATTTATATTCTACCTCTTTTCTAAAATAGATTCAAAAGAACTCATAGTAAAGGCCATATGTAATGAGAAAGAATATCAAAACCCAGGAAATGAAGATGAAAATAAGATCATCTTGGAGCATAACAGCATACCGGGTTACCACAGCGACTGGGCTGACAGGATGCGGGGTGCCACTAATTCCCTCTGTTTCCCTAGCTGTGCTGCATGGCGTTAGCTGCCACACATCCCCTGGCTAAGATTTGCAATTGCTGTTAATGAAATTGTATTATGTATTAGTTGGAAAATATAAGAGATCGTTTGAAAGAAATACAAAATGCTGTCTTCCAGAAAAAAGCAAATATTTTTAGGAAATTTTTAATATCAAAATAATTTTCTATTCTAACACCAGGAGTCCAAAAGATATCATAAGAGATAAACAACTACATTTGTAGCCCAAGCTAATTAGGACCTGCCTTCCAAAGTTAAGGGTTTGACACAACAGAAAAATTAGAAAATTAATTAGTGATAGGAAAAAGTATAATTAAAAAGTAACCTTAATGCCCACATCTTGTGGATAGCTGCTTTTGCTAAGCTTTTTAGTTTCAAAGGCCCAAGTACCTGACATTTTGCATCTCTTTTTCTGTGAAGATAAAAGGGAGCTTGAGTGTCTCATTCTCAATAATGCACTTTATATGTGACAAAAAGGATCCTGTTCGTTCATTTCCGTGGCCAGGGACCTTCATATTATCACCCTGCTGTCATCTCAGGCTTAACCCTTTGCGGACTCACCAGTCCTGCGCCCTGGAACAGGCGGCCTGCCCGTCAGATGCCCCTGCTGCGGCTGGTCCTCTTGTTGCTGTGTTGCAGGGCTCGTTGCCCCACCGTCCGGCTCCTCGTGGTGTGTTTACTTGTGATCACTATGTAATCATTCATTTTATGGAGCCTCATTAAGGACCACAAACCTCTGGCCCAATTTAGTGTCATTTGAGCGAGCGTAGGTAGCGTCCATCTGCTCCATCCGCACTGTTTAATTAATGAACTTCGTCCAGTGCCCTTTGCCTGGGAAAAGCTCTCTGTCCTCCGAGGGTGATCGCGATTCGCGTTCCAGGTCTCAGTGTGGGGGAGCTGGGAAGCCCACTGTGCTGCCAGCTGACCATGGAGCACCCAAACTTGGGCTAAGCCTTTCTTGAAGGCAGATGTGATTTTTCTTTCATTAGATCCCCTTAAACCACACATCGGGTCATTTTTGAGTAAGGAAGGAAACCACTATCAGTTTTCATAATCTCTCTCATTTCTTAGGGGAAAGTAAAGATTCATTTTAAAAAGCAGTGTTTCCTTTCAGTGCAGTAAAAATAAAAGTTTCAATATGTGTTACGTGTTTATTATGTTGCAAAACTCAGTCTGTATTTGGAGGTGTTTTGTTAGTACCTGTTCAAAGGCATTTTAACTGATATTAGATGGCAAGTGCTGGGTGCCAAGCTAGGCATGTTCATTTGCTTAGAACATCTATGACAAACTAAGTGTGCGTGCTGCATCTAGAATTTTAAAAAGCATCCCTACAGTTGCTGTGTCTTCTCATAGGGACTGTTTAGTATCATGATGAAACCACTCTGCCCTCTCCAAGGTTCCAAGTCCTAGGGTGTCTTTCTGTCTT